>VYXD01006931.1:1403-17340 GCA_013397195.1 Hylia prasina
GTGTCCCCCACACTCTTGGCCATGGTTTAGCATCTGGGACAGAGGAAAGACAAAAGACTTTGATGAAACAAAGAGAAAACTCAATTCACTGAGAATCCAAGTGCCTTATTTTTTATAAAAATCATTTGGGAAGCCAGCATTAAATTTCCCATGGCAAAATTCTCTCTGCAGTAGGCCTCCTAAGTGAACCAGATCATAGGAAATGAGAAATATATTTTGGATCACTATATTAATTCTGAGAAATTTATTAGCCAAAGACACTAATTTCTACATTTGGCCCATGGAAAGTTATCTCTATTATTTTTCAGTTCTCTCTTGAGAGTGACACAGAGGATTATTTTTATGTTTTGAGACAAATTTCCAGAAACTTGAAAATTCCCAGCTACCAAAAATGTAGAAAATGCTAAGCTACATGGAAAGTTCAGACAACTAGAAGACAAACTGAGAAAAGGAAAAAAACCCAAAAAACAACAAGGTCCTTATGCACGGCAAACTTAGTCAATTTTTGTCAGACTCACGGAAAAAACTGAGGGCCGAAGTATGGTAAAAGTCAATATGATACTAAGCCAGAGCTTTCTTGTGTTTCTCTTTTCATTTTCTTAACATTTTAATGGCAAAATCTTTTGAAGTCATTGGTTCAAATCTCTTGGCTTTACAATCTGCCTTTTGGTTTACTTGCTAAATCAGATGAAGTGTTTTGCCAAAAAACAAATGTTTCACAGTAACCATTCAGTTTTGAATGTATTTATTTTTTCCGCGGAAAAATTTTAAATTCAATGAATGTAGACCCTTTATTCCCAGTTCTTTTGACCAAACTAATAGAAGTAAAATTTTAATTAATTTGGGGTTTTTTGTTTGATTGGCTCTGGTTCTGATCCCTTCCATGAAACAACAGACAGTTTTTGTACCTCAAGAAAGGTTTTGTGATGTTCCATTCCTGTGGCACTGCCTTGATGGGTAGATTTTATATAACTATGTAGTTTCTTTCAGTATGTGTGTTTGCAGCTCTTGAATGAAGGTAAGTTATTTACCTCCTACTGTGTTTTGGCAATTTGAACTACAAGTTACATATGGAAAATGTTGTCTATTCTAACTGCTGTCAAGTCACCATAGCTCCCAAATGTGTTCCTAACCCTGTAATTTCTTTGCGGTATGAAAACCTTTTGCTCAGTTTTTGCATGACAGGCTCCTGTTGCAAAACAAGATTAAGAGGTAAATGCTCAGAAATTCCTCAGGCACCCCAGGGTAAAGACAGACACTTGTCTTCCCCTGCAACAGGTATTTGGAAGCCTGGAAATATGGGCATCTCCAGAATTTTTTAATATTATATTTCAAATCTCTAATTTTTTTTTTTTTAAAAAAGGGAATAAAATAAAATAATCAGAGTTTCCACTGAAGTTCTGGACCCTAAATAACCTCCGTAGCTCTTTCTTATTCACCGTGGCATTTGGCTGTCAGTTTTAATTCCTCCAGTGGTCTTCCTTAGTTTAGGTATAGACAAGCACAATTTAAGTTCTTGTGCTTTTAATTGAACAAGTAAATAATGTCCAACCCAATTAACTGAGTTGCCAACGTGCCTTCCTGTTCAAAGACTAAATTAGGACGGGAGAAAGTAAGGAAAACACTCAGTGTGGTCTCATCAGGTTTATCTAAATAATAGGTTAAGAGAAGAGCAAATTTATAATTAGATGCATTTTTGTTTCACACGCATCCTGCTGGCTCCATAATTTACATTTTGCTTTCATTAAAAATAGATGCAGTTGTCAGAGCACCAGAACACACCCTGCACATTCCATACCTGCCCTGAACATAACAGAACATAACATTTGTGTAGGATTGCAGTTTTCTTTTCCATCTAAATTTCTATTCCATGCTCACGTGTTACAGTTATAAAAAAAGTAGAAGCAGTGAATTCCCTCCTGCCATTTTCAGGAATTAGGTGTGGCGTCTGTTGTCTCTGCAGGGAACTGGGCCAGTAAAACTGAGATTTACATGGGGACCAAAGCACCAAGTTTTCTTATTCACTGATAAAAGGTAGGACAAACCTCTGGACCAGACAACATGTATCACAGGTTAATTAATTTTGGCAGACATTAGGCCTTACTATTCTGATTGAAGTTTTTCATGTTACTTCCCACTCTGTAGTCTCAAGCATTCAAAGCATAGGAAGAACAACAGTGCCAAAATCTGTTGCTTGGTGTTGTTGCTTGACTGGGGATTCAGGTCTTGTTGGTTTGACACAGTGTCAAACATTTTATTCAAAATTATTTATTATTTCTACCACAAAATTATTAGTGGTAGAAAGCTGCAGATTCATATACGACTTACCCAGCCATCAGGAGATGTGTACACTTGCAGGGGCAATGCTTCTATATTCTGTTCTGCTACATTAATTCTCACTGTGCTTATTTCCCCCTTTTCACCTCAATTCTTCATTGACTGTACCTTCATTGACCCCCATGTTCACTGTCTAAAATAATAATGTGAAAAATGCATAGTGGAGGCATCCAAATATTTAAGCATGAGCTTAATTTTAGCAAGTAGTGGTGCTGCTCTTTCTGAGTCCTAGACCAGTTTAGAATCAAAAAACATTAAGAATGAATGTGAGCCTTCAGAATAAAATGGGGCAGTAGAAAAAGAGCTGAATGTACACTGAGTTCTGCCAAAAAAGAAAGATAATATTTTAGTAGTAGAACAAGCTGTACAGGTAAATCTGTTTATACTGATTTAACTGGTAGAAGAACATCTCTCTGTGAAGGTTTCCTCTCTTCTAAAAAAATGCAGGAATATAACAAAGTACTGAAAACTTGGGGAATGTCAGCTGCTAGAAAAGATTTGTTCACCCTAGACAATTTTTGTTGCAATTCTACCCCAGTTACTAAAAAAGGGCAACAGAATTTCCCCAACTTTGAGGACAGAGACAAAAGACTGGGAGGTTTTCAGATTACACCATTTCAGTATCCATGAGGTTTCTAAATTTTGCATCAGCTGTGCCAAACTGGGTGTGGTTCTTCTCTGTGACACTGCTTGGGCAAACAGTGGGCTGAGATTTATTGCTGACTTTGGGTCAGTGGTTTTATATTTCCATACCTGGAGATTCATCCCACCAATTTTTCCTGCAGTTCTGTGTAATCTCTAAAGAATGTTCTATGGCTCAAGGCATGTTTCTTCCATCATGTGTCAAAACAGCCCTGATAAAACCGGGATCTGATTTTAAATTAAATTTTTGTGTGGGAATTTATATTCATCCTAATTTAGTTGTAATTGATTCACACGTTTTTGCCCTTCTGGGTTTGGTTTGGTTTGGTTTGGTTTGGTTTGGTTTTGGTTTTGGTTTGGTTTAGGGTTTGTTTTGTTGTTGTGGTTGTTGATCAGGTAGGCTCTTTTGCTTTATTCAAGCAGCACATTCCTATTGGATATGAGAACTTAATGCCTCTGATATGGCCAGAAACTTTTCTATAAAATTCCCACAAACTTCTTCTTTCAGCCCTCCCTTTGGAACATGGAATGTGGAAGTCTCACTCTGTGCCTTGGAAAATGACAAAGGCAAATGTTCGTCAGATGAAGCAATAAAAGGAAAGAAAGAAAGGCAAATAATAAGAAAAAACCCTGAACAAACCACTTTGTATTTCTTTGACTCCAAATGTCCAAGGGAGATTGCGTGAGAAAAATATTTCTGATATTTAGCCAAACTGTTCAACAGGATTACCTGAAAATGCTTTATCATTTATCAAGTGCCTCCACATGTTATCTCCTGGAGAGATTGTAAGGAGAAAAGTGGTTAGTAGGTTGTCCTGAAATTCCAGCATTGTCAAATAAAAGAATCTTTGCATTTTCCATCAATGCTGGATGTGCCAGAGTTTGCGCTTTTCTTCTGCATGTGTGCAAAGTCAACAAATGGCTTAGAACCAAGAAAAGATAAAGTGAGCCAGATCTTCAGCAGGGGAAAATCATCATTATCTTGAATTTCTATGGGTTGGATCTTAGAGATCTAATGCCAAAATGATAGTTAAACAAGTCACATATTATTGGGTGGAAAGTTCTGTTGTTTTTAATGAGAGTAAACTCTGACAGGCATCTGAAAGATCCCAGGGTTTTTTCCTAAACTGGAAAATCTACAGAAATGTATATTGGAAAATCACAACAATCTGAGAATGGGAGACTTTTTTTATATGTAGATATATATTTTTGTGGACAGTTAGTGGCTGGGGAGGAAGGCAGAGGTGTGGAGGTTACAAAATTCAGCATATAATTGCTTTAATACATTTTATAAATGGATATTACTTCATTTTATAAATGGAGATACAAAGAAGAATCAAATTCTCAAACTTATGGTAGAAAAAACTCTTGCCAAGTTTCCTGCATCTCAGTCCTCTTTGAGGAGCTTGAACTACTGGATTTGTTATATTTTAAGAGCAAAAACAATAGTCTGATTAGTTTGTTTTGTAATGGAAGTGGATTTTCCTGTAAAATTTCTAGGTGATAAAGGGGTGTGCCAAAATCAGAGCTGATATCAAAGCTGAAGAAATTTTGCAGCCACAGCAAGAAGACGAAAAAAACCAAACTTATTCAGAACTGTTGTCAACTCATTCAGTCTTCACTAACTTGTGCAAATACATTTGTAGACACAGGAACTGAATCTTATGTCAACTCCCAGAATCTTATAGGCCATATATAAACAATAACAGCCTTTGTTTGCAGGGTGTTGGATGTTCCTACCCCATCTCTTGAACTCAAGAAGGATTTTGAAAAAAGTACTGGAATGTTTTCCCTCATCGGCCCCTAAAATAATTTTGGGCAAAAACTAATGTACCACATTACATATTTGGTTTTTATCTTATTTGTTGTCCTCGGGACTCTGCAATCTGACTTAACGACAGCAAGTGCTTTTACCAATTAGATTTACAGTTTATTGCCCAGAAAAAAATCTCAGTCATTAATGCTTGTGTTTTAGAACTCGGTTTAGCAGCAGAAAGTGGAGAACACCAAATAAATCGTTTATGCATCTATTTAAAACAACTGTGCATCCAGTTTTGGAAAGGCCAGTGCAACCACTCTGTGTTAAATGGATTATACTAGAAGGTACACTGGCTTCATTGAGCAGTAACTCATCAGAATTCATGTTAAATATTAAGAATTAATACACTTATACACACATACGAATAATCTGTCTATGTAAAGCCCAAATGATGATGGAAGAAATAAAGAGGAGATGTTAGTGGACTTAAATACATTAAGGAAAGCTGAAAATGGCTGTGTATTTTGGAAATAATTATCTACAGCTTGAAAACGCCCCCTGAGCATTTACATTTACAGAGTTCAGTTTAATTATTTGCAAAAGTACATGAATGCTTGTTTAGCTCAATCACATAGACATGGCCAAGCTCTAAAAATGCCATGACCCTAATTAAAGTATGTAAATTAGACCTACATGTGCCTTGTTGTTGCTGTTGTTGTTGTCTTTTTTCTTTAAAGGGTTGCGTTGTTGTTTTTGTTTGGTGTTGGTTTGTTGGGGTTTTTTTCCTTCTGAATTGAATGACTCTAATGGGAGGTATTTTAAGTTGGGTATATCTTACACTCAATGCCTTTGTGGAATTTTAATGTATTTGTTTCTCTTGCTCCTTCCTTCTTTGAGAATCTGTCTGGATTGTGTGGGGGATACTGAGTGCCTCACTGGAAATAAAGAGTGTAACATTTCCATCCATGCTCTATGTGTAACTCTCACTGCATTTCCAGCCAGCTGTTTGGTCCAGTAATGTACCTAAGAGTTTTCCTGGAAGAAAAGACGTGGAGCACAACTGCTGACATGCCCCAAATCAGCTTAAACTTCATTGAAACTTGTCTTTTGACTGTAGCTCGACTTAGATACTTCAGTCCTGCCTTGCTGGCAGCTTGACAGACACCTTCAGCTGAAAAATATTGCTTCCAAATAGATAATTCACAGTGAGAGGCAGCAACCTTCTTGACTGAAGAGGTTACTGTGAATCACTTGTGGTTTTTGAGATGCCTTTAGTGGCTGTTTATACCACTTATAAACACAAAGAAATGGACTTGGCATGCCATGTTCTGTAAACACTCAGCCTGTTACAAGCAAAATAAAAGGGACCCACCAGCACAGTGAGAAGAAAGCGGTGATCCCTGGAAGATACCAGGAAGACACCACCTAGAAAGCAGCTGAGAGAACAGATCTTACAAAATATAATATGACATTTCTGGTGTATCCATCCATTTCTTCAGTCCCTCAGCTCACTCTGAGGGTGCGGAGGGTCTAGTCTCTCAGCGCTGGGGTTCGAATGGCTGTGGTGGTCAGGGACTACGACCTCATGGCCTCAGTGTTCAGCCATTCCAGTGAACATTTTCTCCTAGGGACCTGAGAGCAGGGAACCCCTCAGATTGGTTACATAGTCCATGAGGAGCTTCTTTGGAGGGGAGGGTGTGAGAATATGGAAACACATCAAGTCTTTGCAGAAAGTATGGGGTTTTTCCCTACATTTTTGTTGTTCATGAGAAAGGGCAAAAATTTGGGATGATTAAATCAAAACTCAGTGATAAAACTCTCTACTGCCTCCTAGCCCATTTTCCCTTCTTTCAGCATTCCTGGGCTACTCTTCCTGCACTTTAGAGAGGTGAACTTTCTGCCTCCTTTATCTTTTTCACAATGTAGGCAGCTAAAGAAAGGAAAATTAAGTATGTCCCTGGCCACTTATACCGCATGGTCAGTCTCCTTCAAGTACAATTATCAGAAGTTTTTGATGGAAAATACTACTAGTATATATAAAGCCCAAAAGCTTAGAAATTAAATCAACAAAAATTTTCTTATTTCTCAGTAGATTTGTCTAGCATCCAGGTACGTTTATGAAATGCACAGAATCTGTATGATGATATCTTTTTCCTTATACCTCATGATTTTGGACATGTCTATCATATGTGCTTCACCACTTTTTTCAAAGTTTCAAAGAGTCATGTATCACTGCTTTTATGAAAGCTCTTTTGCTTTATTTTTTTGACTACCCTCTGTTTTTTTTTTTTCTTTCTAGTTCTTCCATGGTATAGTAAATCATGGCCATTTTAAGACAAAGGCTGCTTTATATTATTATTTTATGTGGTGTGTTTGGGTTTTTATGTGATTACCACAACACAGGTGCACGGCAGTGCAGCACTGCTGTGATATCACAATCAGTGAGGGATGTGAAGGTGTAGCTGGTACCTCTGGCAGTGCTCTGTGGTGGAGTTTCCACACCACACCCATAAATTAAAAGAAGTGAAATACTTGATAATGAAAGTGATGGCCATGGGCTGAAGCAGTGCTGTGATGTGCAAGGAGAATCTGTTTACCCACAATTATTAAAACAGCACTCCCCAAATACTGTTTGTATTGCTTTAGGTGTCCCCATTTTGCTTTATCTGCTAATGAGCTGATTTCCCTGTTATTCCAAGAGGCGCCACGAGTTTCCATGTGCTTGTACTGCTCATTTTTCTAGGGGAAAAGTTGCTGTAGTAGAACTTAGGTCAGGAGCAAGTCATGGACTTCGACTCCTTGCAGGTGGCAAACCACAGAGATTTCACCAGGAGGTGACTCCACCTCATTCTCCTGCCATTGGTGACTGAGCAAGTGCTTTTCTCTGGGGAAGGCATGCCAGCTCCAGCTGAAAATACGACATTGATGGAGTGCTTAAAGTGCCCTTCCATCATCACCATCATCATCATCATCACCATCATCATCGTCATCTCCTGTGACTGGATTTCCTTATTTGCAGAATTGTTATGCTTTAGGTTGAGTTGTTTCAACTGCTAGTTCCACCTGTTCAGCTGCACTTGGCAAAATTGGTCCATGGCGTCAGAGAATTCTGTGTCATGCAGGAACCAATGGGCTGGTGCATTCATTGCTGTTCTGATTTTTCCAAAGCTAACATAAATCTAACATTTAACTCCTATTATTCACAGGCACATGTGTGTATCTATAGCAAACTCCAGAGAAAAATATGTATCTTTTACAAAATACTGAAATCACAAATTCTTTGCTTCAGATATCACCTGGAAAGGTAACCCAGCTTGTCCAAAACCCATCTGGAAAACAAATTTTTGCAAGAAACCTGATTCTAAACTCTTATGTTACCAACACCTTCATATTCCCCCTTTTGCTCTCCTGGGTCTGCTTTTGGCTTAATCTACTTCTTGCTGTCACTGACTGAGCTGCAGCTGACCTGACTCTGTTTTAGCCCTGCAGGACATCCTAACATATTCAAGGCTGGAATTTTTTCTGGGAATGGCATAAAATTGGAGGTTCTGTTGAGGTCAAGGACAATTGAGCCGTAACTATTCATAAAAACTTCAAATTGAAATTATGTAGCTGAGGGAAGTGGAAGCAGATTTATTTGTTTTTACTGTTACCAATTTTATCTGGGACAATTCCAGTTCATACAAGTTGAGCAAAGAATATATTAAACTTTGGAGGGGATCAGAAATATTTTTTATGTTTTGTTTGCATCAGTAGGACCCAAGTTTGAACCAAGTTTCAAATTTCTTGTAATTCTGATATACTTATTGTCATTGAAAACCAAGGAAGGGATTTTTTTGTTCCTCTAAAAAAAAAAATAAAGCTGAGAATTTCAGTGTCTTCAGGGAAGAAGCAGAACAGAAAGTCAATGTGACATCATGAAATGTAAAGTTTTGGCAGCTCCAAGATTTGTTAGATTTGTTGTTTCCCCAAATCTGCAATTTACGTACACTCTTGACCCTTCAGCCACAGGAGAGTATTTCCCTTGTTTGGTACCTCACATTGCTTTAAATTAAGACCTCAAAACTGCACAATTTTCAGTGACTATGTTTTTCCTCTGCTCACTGTCAACACTGTGGAATGCCGCATTCACACAGCTGGGGTCTTGTACTTGTTATAAATTGCTGCAATGATTTAGAAGGGTAAGAAACTACTGCAAGGGTGTGAATATCCCCCAATGCGTGCCTTAATATTACATGAAACCCCTGTGTGCTCACCACTTCAAAGGTTTTAACAAACAACAAAGGAAATCAAAAGGAGTAACTGCTCAGACCATCAAGTAACTCAAGTAACTCCCTGTAGCTTGGGACAAAAAAAGATAATTTTTAGGTGGTTCTTTTCCTTGAATGCTGCCTGAGTAAAGCTCCTGCTTATCTTGATGCTAGAAAGTAGGAAGTGGGTAATTCAGGGAAGGATGAATCAATAACTCTTCATTTCAGTGTCATATTCTCAGCCTCTGCTGGCTTCAGGGGGTGCTTTGGCAGAAAGGTTTAAACATTTGTTATAGCACAGTAGGAACAACTAATGGTATGAATTTTCAGTAATGTAGAATGGGTTTGTTAGTCGGTTGGTTCATTTGGTTTTATTTATTTCAAGATGAGGAGACCACAGCCATGAGCCCAAGTCTCGAAGTCAAATGCCCTCTTCTGGCCAAGAACTGATTTTCTTAATGTTTAAAATTAGGTGTTTAATACGAGAGTTTGTTCTAAACAAAACTACAGTTTAACTGCAAAGCTTTTTTGTTGGTGATGTTGTGAAGCAGGTCAGATTGCTGGACTAAGCTATTCCTGTCTGACAGATGGTTGTTTTCTGCCAAATCTTCACACTGTGAATCTCTGAGGAAAGAAAGCTGGAAAATTAGTAAGTCAGGAAAGAAAGCAGAGTATGGTTGTCACTTTTGTGACAGTGTATTTTAATGTATACACTAAAATCAGGGCCAAAGAAGCTATGCAAAACTTCTGCATGAATGCATCCTGAAAACCTCACAACCAGGATAGAAGAAGTGAAAATTACAGGACATGTCCTAAGTTCATAACAGAAAAAAAAAAAAAAAANTTCAACCCAAATTTAATGAGTTTTCATAACCTGTGACAAACAAAACAATTCCAGACTCTAAGGCACCTGAGTTTGGTCAGGGAGGGGAAGGGAGAGTGGAAACATGCTAATTCCTGGGAACTATAAATGCATGAGGACATTCCCCTTTCTGGGACGTGACTTTGCCTTCTAACAGATGGCCACAACTTATTGCCTCTCTTTCACCCTTTTGTCTTGGCACAATCTTGGCTTGAAGCTGCCCTAAGTGCCAGAAGGGTGAATTTGTCACTCCAGAACATCTTGTTGAAAGCAAGTGGGAGAACTCTTCGACTTATATAACTGGTGTGTACTTTACTTAAAGAATGTTTGCTTTTAAGAAATTCAGTAAGTTATGAAAAATAACAGGCTTGAGGATGGGCAAAGAGATTCCAGCTAAAACTTGGTTTTCACAGCTTATCATGAAAGTGATTAATTGACTTCTACATTTTTTCAGGAATGGAAGAAACTGTCGGCTGGGAGGAGAAGACCAGATTTAAACGCTCCAGAGTTGTGGGTTTAGAGTAAGCTTAAAAGGCCACAGACATCAAGAACAGTGGCAGCTCATCAAATACAGCTTTCAGCCTCTATGAGGTAAAGCTGAAGCTCAGGTTTCCATGGAAGTCCCTTCTCTGGATGGGAAAGGGTGCAAGGATTGACCAACAGCTTGTCTTTTACGTCCCCAATACTCCTGAGAGACAGGCATATGAAGATCCTATTCTCTGTGTGCTGAACAAGCAGCCATGTGAAAAATTCCTGGACTGGAAGAGGGACTGCCTTGCAAAGTCCATATTTAAATGTGTCTTATTTTTCACATGGATTAAATCTGTTTTTTAGTTGTGAGTTCTAAAAGCAGAAATGTGGCAGCTTGGTTTTTTTTCAAGGGGTAAAAGCCAGTGTCAGAGTAAATGGTAAGATTGTTTCCACGAAAGAATAGGCATGTAAGAGCAGATATTTATATAGAAGGTAGGATGTACAGGACAGTGGAGAATGGAGATGCTTAAAAGCAGTGTTTATAATTTTTTCTTTCAGCAGAAGCCCTTATGGAGTGATGCAGAGACAGGGAGCAAAGTCTTGCATGGCACTGTGTTGAGGTATCATGCATTTCTTCTTAGTGAGAAAACTCCCAGCCCCACTTCTGCCACTGGACCCTGCAATCAGGTTTTTACAGCTCTGGGATTGCTACAGTTCCCTCTGAATGAGTGGAGTCTGTTCTTGCTGATGTTCTCCAAAATACTGGTCAGCTCTTCAGATCAGCTTCTACAGTCACAGCCTCAGCATGGGCATAGGACGTATTCTTTTCTTTGCTACCTTTTGTGTTCATTTTTTCATTCATCTTAAGCCTACCTGCATTCTCCCTCAGAAGGATCTCAGACTGCTTTTAAGCCTTGCTGTGAACACCTGATTTATCCATTCTTTGGCTTAAGGTTTTTTCCTTTCTCTATCATGGAGAAAAACCTAGAAGGGCAGTTCTTCCACAGTCTAAATGAAGGCTGCTGCTGCTCTCTGAGTTGGCAGCCCTTACCACATGAACTGGATTTATCACTTAGCAAAGCCTTCTCTGGTACATCACTGAGCCCAAATTCAGAGAAGTAATCATTACCTTGAATCCAACATGAAAGGAGAGATCGTTTTGATGACAGCTCTTGATCACAGTCAAAAAGGGGATTAATTTTGTATGGAAAGGAACAAAAGCATGCTCCAAATGCAGCAATATGTGTGGAAGGGGATTTTCAGAGAAGAAGGGTAAGAAAAAGCAGTCATGGATGGGGCTCTTTGACCTAGAATCTGCTTGGAGAAAAAGGGACTGATGCAACTGGGTTTACAAGAAAGAATCCTTAAAGTATCAGTGGTTTCACCTAAATTCTGCTACTCAGTATCTTTCAATGGCCTGAATTCTTATCAGGTGTGTTGGTGCTGTCACAGCAAGTGCACACCTGGCATCTCTTCATTTTAGAGAGGCCACAGAACTAATTAGTGAGGTTAGACACAAAATGCCATCCAGTCCACTCTGACGTCCCCCAGCCCTGCCTGATGAAGATCCTTCAACCTTCTGGCTGAGGTGCCAGAACCATTCTTAACACCCTAGTCTCTCTCTTCTGTGTATGTCAACATACTTATCTGTATCATACAAAAATTACCATTTCTGACAGATCCTGCAAAGTCTTAATTAAATCCACAACGGGTTAAATGCCCTCTGTGTGGCATTTTACAGCTCAGAAACAGACAGTTAGGCAGCCTGTGCTGCAGGCATGTAACAGGTACGAGCCAGTATCTCCGAGGCAATGAGAGCACTTTAAGCTTTTGGAGCAAAGCCAGGCTTTAGTCATTCTTTCCCAAGGCTAATCCTGTGGAGTGCTCGTCCTTGTGCTGGTTTAATTTATCTGAGCATAATAGTGCACATTATCTCTCCTTAAGAGTGGGCAAGAGAGAGGATGAGGCACCGACAGCAAACCGAAGTGCAGAACCTAAACAAAATAAAAACCTTGGCAGAAGGACTTGTCTCCAATCTGCAGATTAACCCCTCCATTTTCTCTTCAAAAATGTCAGAGTGCTGCTTCCCCTTGTCTTTGGGTTGGTGACTAAGAGCTTCACCCACTGGTGGGAAAGCCAGATCCCTGTGACACACTCTTGATCTGGAGAAGGACAACCTGTGCAAGCAGGGGCCCAGCTCCCTTTGTCAGAGCAGAATGGGACTCCCTCCACACAAAGCAAAAAAACATCTCATGCACTGCTTTTTAAAAGAGGGTTTGGGTTTTTTATAGAAGTTCTGTCTTATTGTGATATAAGGTACTCTCTAGTCTTCCAGGAATAGCTGTGAAGGAAGGATAGCTCTGCAGTTATCCCTATATGTTAGCATCTTTTTAAACAATCAACAATAACAGCAAAAATTTTACAGTAACTAAATATGCTGATCAGTGGCAACATGTGATATGGGATCATTTAATCATGTTTACACTGATTATTTTATTATAATATGAATTGTTCAATTGTATCGTTGTAATCATTGCTGGAAGTTCACTTTTAACTTGTTTGGCTGCTCCTGTGAAAGACGATCTTTTCTAAATACAGGTAGGGGACAGAGTCTCCTCCTGTTTCCTACAGTACTGGCACTACCTCTTGCAGAGCTTTGTAGAAGTCATCCCATGAGAAAACCTACTCAGTGGGTTGCCACAACTCCAAAACCTAAAGAATATTGCAGAAGGATGTTCATGCAATTAAAAACAGAAAAAGTTTACACATTTGGAGAGCTTGCTCTTTGTCTTGGAATTGTCAGTTTATTGAGATTTTATTTTTTGTGACACTGCATGGACCCAGGTGAATGTAGGAGCACTAGGAATGGCCCAGACGCCCAAGCATCACTTGTGCCACTGGCACCATGCCTAGGGACTTATAATCAAAATATTCAAAATGTACAAACCACGGGGCGTTGCGCACATCAAACAACATGCCTGGCATCACAGAACTCCCCCTGATCCCTTTCACAATAATAGGCTGCTACAGTCAAAACAGGATGATGTGCCTGGCTGACATCCTAAAAAACCTGGATGATTTCTCTTGTGTCTTCAGCATAAAAAAGCAGTTACAGCCTCTTAAATCTCTGACAATCATATGTTTGTGAAAAATTATCTTATTATGAGATTGTTAAAACATGGAAGTGATGAATAAATAGGCAGCGAAAACACAATTTAGGGGGGGGAAAAAATTAAACATTATTTAAACAAATATTGGAATAGCTCCCAGAGAAGGGAAGCTCACGAAAACCCAGAGATATTTTTTTTATGGAAGACTTGAGAAATTTTGTGCAGGAAAAACTGTCCAGTATCTCATACCAATCCTTTGTGATAGTCTCTTCAAAACACTGAATTAAAAACTTTGACAATCCTCACTCTTTGTTTTCTAGTATATACATCCAAAGATGAAAAATTTGTAATTTAGCAATGGTACTTTTTAAACCTCTTTTCTAAAAGTGTTTCATATTTCATTGTATTTTTCTGTTCTTTCAGTGTATTCAAGCCAAAATTGTCTGTGCTTAATCAAGGGAGATGTATGAAAGTCACTTTCCTAGTCACAGTGACCCACAGAGACAAATAGCTACATAGTGAGTGTGTGTCTAAGGGAATCTATGTTTGAATACATTAATTAAAGCAGAAAAATAAAAGGGGAAAAATCATGCTTATCAACATAATGTGTTTGTCTGAGTCCCTAAGTTCTGCTACTTCTCCTGTTGATGCTCTCCTGTTTCTGTAAATGCAACATGAGCATCTGCAGAGTGCAGGACACAACGAGAAGCCAGCCAGGGTCCAATCCTGAAGTACATCAAAGCAGGGATCTGTGTAGTGGAAATGGAGTCTGCTTTGAAAACAGCACTGGCCAACATCCTCTGCCTCCAACACAGGGAGACCCACAGAATATGCTTTAGTGCCAGGACTGTGGGGTGCACTGAGGGAAGCAGGAGGAGTATCAGTTCTCTGTTTTCACCCGTATTTAGAAAAGACCTTGTCTTGCACAGGAACAGCCAGACACATACTATAAGTGAACTTCCAGTGACAATTCACAGTGATATCACTGAAAAAAAAAGGTAAGGCAGTAGTTTTTTCCCAATTTGTGGAGATTTCCAAGCTAACTGCACAGATCAGGTCAATCTGAGCTTATGAGCTCCAACACAGACCTGAACTGGCTCAGTGTGGAGTTCTTGGCCCTGTGAATTTCCTGTGCCTTTCCTCTGAGTGTGTTTGCATCAGCCCATCTCTAATAACACACTTGGGGTCATAGCTGTCCTTCTGAGAAATATGTGCTGCAGAATCTGCTGCTAAACAAAAAACAGAGTCAAGGCAGAGAGGAAAACCTTTTCCAGTGGTGCCCAGTGAAACATCTGCCTTGCTTTGGGATAAGAAAAAGCTTGGTGCCTCTAATATTCCTCCTTTACCTTTTGCAAGGAAGTGTTGATAAAAGGGATCTGAATTTCATCCCATGCACCTGTGAATTAACACATACTTCCTTACATAAATTCTTGAATTTTACAAAAAATACAAGTTTTAGGGGCTTTTCCTCTTCAACATGAGCGGACATTGTGTGACAGCAACAGGCCAGTGGTTTTAAATGTACTTGGAGATGTGTAATTCCCATGGTGTAGCTGTCATATATTGAAACCCTTCAATGTACAAGCTGTAGAAGGGCCATAACCCAATCATCTGACAGATATTGCAGTTAAATTGGATAATATTTTAAAGCATTTTCAAAACGTTTAGTTCCTGGAGTCAGAGCTAAACAGTCACCTTCGTCTCAAACTGCTTAAAAATCAATGGTTTTCCCACTTGCTCTTGGACATAAAAAGTATTCCTTTAGTTCAAAACTGAATGCATGCTGTGGGTGGTCAAATAAGGGCACAGGCTTCTTTTCCTTCTGGTTTGTATTTTCTACCATTTTCCAGTGGGATAGGGAGAGAACAAAGAAATAAATTATGAGACATCAACTAAATAACACAAAAGGTAAGACTGTCACTCTGTTCAACAAGTAGGTGCCGTTGCCTCCCCTCGCCACACCCCAGCATGCTCAGGGGACAGCCAAGGACTTTCTTATGAGGCATTAATGGTTCCACTTTACATCTACAGGCTGCAAGCATTTGGGTTTGCTTTTATGACAGCCTGTGTGCCACCTGCAAAACAAAATACCCTTTCCAAAAGTGTTTCTAGCAGGCAGAACTAAGAAATGTGACAGTGGGACTTGAAAAGGAGACACTCTCCTGGGAGTCCAAAACCACAAAACCCCAGCAGCTTCAAAGGGCACTTTTGGATGCCACACAGCTTTGAAGAAAGCCTGACCTAATGAGATTTTCACTATGGTTTGTGTGATACACAAAGCTGAGAGAAACTGCAGGACATGTGAAGCTCCAGAGTGGTTGTCAGGAAATCCTGGCATTGGAAGCACCTTTGTCTTGTCTTAGTTCAAGCTCAGAAGATGTCCCATCTGAGTGACAACTGGCTTTGTCCACTGCCTGGAGAATGCTTCGACCTTATGATAACTTTCCCTGCCAAAACCTGCAAGCAGCACCTATTATCTATAGGGGGGAAAAAAAAAAAAGGGGGG
>VYXD01006932.1:148-45484 GCA_013397195.1 Hylia prasina
CTGTTACCTGCTCTGGGGCTGGGAGGAAAAGGAGTTTTCCCGGAATTCTTCTGATTTTTAACGTGTGTAGCCCAGAGATGTATCTAACTCTCTATTTGGTTAATCAAGCTGTCAATTTCAAAGCCAGTCACTAATTGGTTTTTGCCATAACTCTCTTGGAAAAAATCACTTCCGCGCTAAAGCAGCACACAAGGATAAGGCTGATCTGTAGTAATCACCACCCATTTTTCAATATTACCACTTGCTTCTATTGCAACTATTTTTGTTTTCTGCTAATACCTTTACCCTATGCCAAAATTTACACACCTTTACTGGCCTTTATTTGGCAGTTCACAGTTACCAAATAAGTGCCGAGGGGGAAAACAAACAAACAAACCAACAACAAAGAAAAAAAAAAGAAAAAAAACACCAAAACCGGGACCAAAACCCCACAACTCATAAAAATATGTCCCTGAAGTTTTTAATTAGCATATATCTGAAAATTAGAAGCAATATATTCAGGTAGCATATGAATATGTAGACCATAAGAAATGTTACTTTACTTCCTGCAAAGAAAGACCAGGGGAGGGAAAAAAAACAAACAAACAAACAAACCCAACAACAACAACAACAACCTTGCTAATTGTCTTTCTGTCTTATTTTTTCCTATTCAATACAAATTTCAGGATTACTGCAGCTTGAATTTTCTTTGTATTACTAGGGGGAATACCAGGAAAAACATAATTAAAAGGGGCTGGACAATAACAGTTCCTGTATTGAAATCAAAGGCATTACCACTTAGTTTTAAGTGGCAAGACCTGCAATGGCTTTGCCACAAGTTTATCACCCCTCAAGAGCAAACTATTTGAACAGCAAATTTTTTTTTTTTTTTAGATGGTTTAAAGTAAAATTTCTCTGAGTTACAAGCCTTAGTGTTCTGTACTGTGAACTGAGAAAGACTCCTTCAGAGGACAGTTCAAGTAAATTATGTTAGTTGGTTACATCCCAGCAAGACAGAAGCAAAACAAGCTAACAACGCTTATTATTTACATTGGCAGTGTGGCTCTCGTTACCAATATGTAGTACTCAGAAAGACAGTAGTGGGACTGCTATCAATGGAATTATATCAACAGGTAATATGTCTATAGTGAGAATTACTTTTTTTTTTCCAATATTCCTTTGTGAATTCTAGAACAGAACACAGTCACTTTTATAAATCTTAAAAAAAAAACAAAACAAAAACAAACCAAATCCAAATAAACAAAAATACCCCCAGCAAAATTTATTTCCTATGAAGTTTCCATAATTTTGAAGTGTCTACTTCAATGTCAAGATGCTTATACTTGCAGATATTTCATTTATTTCCATCATTTGTATTAAAAACATGTCCAAAGGTGATATGTTATTAATATATTCATCTGAGAAGAAGAAAAAAAAAAAAGATAAACTTATGCAGTTTTTTGTTCTTGCTGGGAATTTTACAAGGATATTAATGTATTTACTCATTTAGTATAAATTTTATTCTGAAAATCTGTTTTTCTCTTGTTTACTGATACTTGTAGCATTCTTTAAAAAATACTTCAAGTTCAAGCCATAAATCATGACTTTATGTGTAAGTATTATATAGGTCTTCTTGATTAGTTTACTTGTGGTATAAGTGAGGACAATGAGTGGCAAATGGATGTTAATTTCTGAATTGAAAGTAATATATATAGGAATAGAAAACTAAAAACAGCTTTGTGAAAAAGGTAGGTTAAATAGGAACAAGTAGATTAAATACAGGGTCTGTTATAAACTGTTGCAAGAATGCACAAGTTGTTTTGAAAGGTAAGAAAATTTTGGAAAGGTTCTGATAGACATAGTTACTGACCTCTAAAGAAGGTGCTGAGCTGCAGACTAGAAAAGAAGAAAAATCTGTAGATGTCACCAGAACTAGAAATTAGCCTGCTGCTTCCATTAGGTTATTTCTGAACTTCAGTTGCAAAAGAAGTAATTGGATTCCAACAATTTTCTCCAAGGAAAATCAAGCACCAAAAGAAAGTCAAGAGGAAGATAGCTGAGTGATGTTGAACTGCAATTGGTTTCTCTTCCAGTACAAACTACTTTACAAAGGGTTTTCTCAGAAACTGAGATTACCTGTGGAGAGAAGGGAAAGAAGGTTCATTATGCTAGATACAAATCCATTCTAGCTTTGCTATTTAAACCTTGGCACTTTGTGATCTAAAAGCACCTTAATCTGCATAAAATTTTATAACATTAGATGTATAATATATATAAATTTATATTCCATATTTCACAATGGTTTAGTCTGAGAAATAATTTAGTTGGTTTCATAAGAAATGTACATTTGATTTAGATTCACAGAATGGTGTCTAATCTTTAAGAAAAATTAACACAAGAAGGAAGAAGTCCTACCCATCAGTGTAGGGGACATCTCCAGACTTTAGCAGAAGGAAAGGCTCTCTGTCCTCTTTTCCCCCTCTATCAATGAATTTATATGTGAATTTATTCATTTGCTTTGATGAAAATTTTGTAGCATGAACAACTTAATGAGTGATTTTCCAGAAGCAAAAGGCTAAAATTTTATTACGCAGAAGTAATGGCAGTTTACATGATATAGAAGAGATCAGTCAGGGGCAAATCTCTAATGGGTTAGTTTGAAAATATTCATTGAATTTTAGCCTATTTTAGCTAAGGCATGTACATTATAAAATGCACTGTATGAATGAGCAGTGTTCATGTATACCACATCAACCAGTCCAGAGGCTAAGAAGCCAAAATTGGTGTTTACACACAGAATTGAATAGGAAATGTACTTACTATACTAATGGGTTTAAACTAAGATTCCCTATTAATAAGTCAAACTCTCTCATATAGCCTGGGGAGACACTAAACTGCAATATAAATAATATTTGCTTTACAAATATAATCATTGATGAATTACAGAAGTATAGAAGATTAAATATGATGAAACAATATACTGTGTATCTTAAAACCAGGAAGATCTCTGACTTACTTAAAGGACCCAATATTTAAATTGATTTAATGAGTTTTGAAAGCTAAAAATATTTACACATTTTATTGAATACTTGCAAGATTTCATAGCCTCTGTGTATGGTATGTATGTGTGAAAAAACAACAATCATAAGACTCCTCAAAACTGTTATGGGTCTGTTATTTAATCGCTGTAGGCAGATAAGCACCACAGAGCTGCTCATTAGTTCTCCAACAGTGGGATAAGGAAGAGAATGAGAAGTGGAAAAATAGAAAAACATATGGGTTGACACTAAGGCTGTTTAATAGCTGAAAAAAAGCTGTGCATGCATGTAAAGCAAAATAAGGAATGAATTCACTCCTTCCCGTCAACAGTGCTCAACATTGTCCAGGAAAACATAGCTCCATCTTGCATAATGATTGCTTGGGAGCACAAATGGCATCTGGAAATCCCCACTCTTTTCTCCTTCCCTGTAAATCTTATTGATGAGCCTCACTTCAGATTATATGGAATATCCCTTTGTTCTGTTGGAGTCAGCCATCCCATCTCTGCCCCTTCCCTTGTGCACTCCCAGATTCCTCACTGGTGGGGCAGTTTGAGGAGCAGGATAGGCTTTGATGCTGTGTAAGCACTGCTCAAAAGTAGCTAAACCATTGATGTGTTATCAGCACTGTTTTGTTAACAGATCCAAAACACGGCACCATATGACCTACCATGAAGAAATTTAACTCTATTCCTGCTAAAATCAGTACAGGTTGGAAAGATAAAATTAATCAGATAAAAAAATTCTTATTTTGTGTTTTTACACAGATTCAGAATTTACATAAACATGCATACTCCACAGTAACTCTCAAGTTGTTCTATCTGCAGTCCAGTCTGGCTTGTGTTGCCCTTTTCCCAACCTGGAAATGAAACAAGAGATAATTTTAGTAATTTATTAAGTTACTAGATTACTAAATCAAATCCAGACCATCCTCTGCTGTACGCTACAAAGACTGTTCTCAGTATTTCATGGCACAAGTTTCTGCCATGCTGGAATGATCCATATTTTCATTGAGAGTTTAGTTTAATTTATTTCAAATCCCCTGTTGTCTCTGATACGTTTTCCTATTTTGCTTTTCATGTACATGTTCACCTCTTATCTCTATAAGGTTTCTTTGAGTCTAGTGCTTAGCTTCCTTCTGTCAGCAAGCATAGTCTGTTACACCAGAGTCTTGATCAGTGTTCTATAGGTAACAAAAATTTCATCTTAAAAGAGAGATTGGATGCCACCTAAATAAAAAGTAGTAATTGTCACTAATTTTCTCGGTTCTGCTTTGATACATCTAATCTGCAGCACTTTTTTTTTTTAAAAAAAACTTATACAGAAGTACATTACCTTCATTATATAAATTAATCCTCTATTTGGAGATTTCCTATTTTACTCTAATTACTTTTGATGAAATGATAAAAGCAAACTACAGCACAAACTTTCTCCCTTCACTACTTTTTATTCCAAGTTCAGCACTGGTTTAGTACTGCAGATTTCAAATACGTGACATTAAAGATGAATCAGGTTTATTATTCTGAGAAGCTTTTGAGACTGGAAAAATACCATATGACTTTCAAAACCAGATCTAGATGGATTGGATTGCTAAGCAAAATAGAAAGCAACTTCCATGCATACATGCAGTGAAGACAGAAAGCCTAAGAACTCTGTTTAGCTACCTCTAAGAGTAACCATTAAATCTGCTGATTTAGGCTCTAAGGTGCAATATTAGATTTACTGTTATGTTCTACTACATTTTGTCTGCATTCTTAAATTTCTCAGACTAGTTTAATCCAATTGACAGTTTTTAAACCCTAGTCTTCAGAAAGGGCAAGGAAGACCCAAGGAACTAACTACCTGCCTGTCAGGCTCCCCTCAATCCCCAGAGAGGTGACAGAGATCCCAAAAGACATCCCTCATCCCAAAAGACATCGTCAAGCACATAGAAGAGAAGAAGGTGATCAGGAGTAATCAGCAGGGATCCACCAAAGGGAAATAGTGCCTGACCTACCTGATTGCCTTCTATGATAAGACAACTGGGTGAATAGCTGATGGGAGAACAGTGGATATTGTTCTACCTTGACTCAAGTACGGTTTTCAAAACTCCATTAAAATTTCCAGCAGGTCATGGGAGGGGCACTCTATTCAGCATTAGTGAGGCCATATGTGGAGTGCTGTGTACAGTTCTGGGCTCCTCACTACAGGAGAGATATGGAGCTCCCGGAGAAGCTCCAGCTGCTGCCTATAAAGCTGATTAGGGGACTGAAGCATCTCACCTGTGAGGAAAGACTGAAGGAGCTGGTGTTTCTTAGCCCAGAGGAGATGACTTATAGGGGATATTATCGATGTAAACAAGGATCTGAAGGGAGGGTGGCAAGACGATGGACTTAGGCAATAAGAGTGGTGCCAAGCAATAGGACAAAAGGCAACAGGCAGAAATGGGAATACAGGAAGTTCCACCTTAACATGAGGACCACTTTTTTACTGTGTGGATGACTGTGAACTGGAAGAGATAGCCAGGAGAGATTTTGAGGTCTCTCTCACTGGAGATATTCAAAAACAACCAGGACACAATCCTGTGCAAATGTGCTTGATCACAGGGATGACCCTGCTTGAGCAGGGACATTGGATCAGATGACGCACTGCGGTGCTTTCCAACCTGACCCATCTTGTGATTTTGTGAGTCTGAATTCTGTGAATCTGTGATTCTATAATGTGTTTTCTCCCATTTATTGTATAAAGTCAGTTTTGCATATCATATATATCACTGTTTTCAGTAGACAATCAATCCTTTTTGGTCCTGTCTACACTACTGAGTAAGTCCCTGGAAAAACTAGAAGGTGTTTTCTCACCAGGTCTATGGGAACATGTACAAAATTTTCTTATTTTTGTTGTTTAAACACATGAGCAGAGTTAATATCCAAAAAAACCCCACCAAAACCCAACAGCCAAGGGCCTATGTCACTGTGATCATATAAAGTTATCTAGTGGTAGTATAGTATTTATGACAATTACCTAGTAAATAACAAATTAGAAGGAATTAACTATATGGGAAATTTTAAATATGATCCTTACTATATTTTTGCAAGTTGCATTGCTAATATTTTGTCTGAGATACATAGATACAAATATTGTATCTGGAAAAGGTAGAGGACGACACAGGTCAAATCAAGGGACGGATGTGGGACTGCTTCAGTGTGCCACCATTTCCTCCAAAGGCTGTAGGCTTTCATAAACTGAAAATAAGGCTGCCAGACCATACTGATTTGATACTTTAAAAGGTACTGTAGTACATTCCGTGCAAGTAAGAAGTCTGCTGGATTATTTGGCAGGATGGAATATTGTCCATTGGTTAAGTTTAGAGTCATTCATAAGATACTAGAAACTTAAGTAGACATGAATTAAATTCTGAATGCAGTTACTTGATTAAATTTTGTTCAGTGTTGTTCCCCCCATAAAATCACAGGTTTTGGTTCAGATAAGGATTAGGCCAATTTAACATTATAAGAAACATTTAAGGGACATTCTTTCTGATATTAGAAGTATAGTGCAGAAATTTTAAACTGAAACATAACAAAAATAAAAATAATAATTTAAAAAAGAAAGAATAGATTTCTAGAACTGTGTCAGCCTTAGTTTTAGAAGCAGTGTCTAGACATGAGAGATTGTCAGTGTCAATAAAATCAGAATGAAAATGAATCAATAAAACTTATGCTTAGCCTCAAGCATTTGTTTGAAATATTCTAAGGGGAAAGCAAAACTGGATAGATTTGATCTGTGCAATTTTACAAATATATTTTATAAGGAAACTGTAGGTTTCCTTAAATATCTACATATATCTCAACTGCCTAAGGATATGTACTAGAACATAATTGTCATCCTCCTGGGTAATTTTTTTCCCATTCTGTTCATGAATGATAAATAAGCATCTTTAGATAAATCAGGTATTTACTGCTTAAATTGTATTCCTCCTGAGGGAAAGGAGATACCACACTTGTAGTTACAACTAAGAATATATATGTATTTCCTCACAGAGAAGGTTAGTCAAAAAAAAAAAAAAAGAGAGAGAAACTTTGATAAATTAACCCATTTGATGTTGAAGAGATAGCAGTGTTATCTACTACGTTTCAAGCTTCCTTGAATGACTTTCTAAATATTGTTCTACTATATCTCTGTAAAGACCAACTGGAAAAATAAGAATTGCATGTCTGAGTTACTCCAGGTTTTCCTCAAAAGACAAAAAAGAGCATGAAAAGTCTTTCACTTTAAATGAAAATATTTTCCACAGCTAGAACACTGACCTGGTTATGTGTGTTTACTTACCCTCTTTTATTAACTGTACTTTATGCATTTGAAGGCATAAATAAGTAGATAAAACTTTTTCTTTTTTTTTTTTTTTCCCCCCACAGGAATCCTTGCAAGAACAATCTAATAAGGAATAAGGTTAGCTGGAACTACAGATGCCTGTTACAATAAATTAACATATATGTATAGAAATGTTAATAACTGTTGGGTTTCCCTTTGTATATGTATATTCCCTTTACTTGTATATGCAGACTAATGTATGCATATTAAGACCTTTCTGTGTGCCAGAAAGCTTTTGATGTCATCAGCAGTTATTGGAAGACTTTGTACAATACAAACTCTTCAAGGGAATGCAGTGGTTTAGCTTTAGAATATTGAAAATGTGCTACAGCTAAGGTATTGACTGCTTAAGGTCAGAGACTGTTTTACAATTTTGTCGTACTCTTAGAAAGAATAGAATGTCATTTTACTGTCAGGATTGCTGGACCAACAAAAAGGATAAAAAAAAATCAAACTAGATTAAACTAGTTTGCAGCTATTTTCTTAATAACACTCAAAATAGCAAGCACCTACGTGAATACTAGTAAGGGAGAAGTGGTACAGAAATGAAAGAAAATCTGCTTGTTCTATTTACAGGAAGTCATTAGCAGATATCTCCCAGTCTTTCTTGTTTTAATGACCTAGTGTGTTCTGTCTCATGAGGTAACAATTGGGATTTCTACTTACATCTTCCAGCTTGAAATGTTTTTAATGATCATCAATAGAATCACTCATTGAATACAGACATTCTTGAAGAGCTGATGTCATAGAATGCACTCAGGATCATCTCTCAGAGTGCACATTCAAGTAGAATGAAATCTTAAATCATATCCTTTCTCCCATTATTTTTGGCAGAATTTGTAAATTTTCTACAGCCTATATCCCCTCTGAGTTCTTCTCCAGTGGGCCATAAAAATGTAGTCTTTCATCTAAGATTTCCTCCATTCTGCTTGTGTTACTTTCTTAGACAAAGTAGAGGTTGGTTAACATTTTTTTCTTAGAACAGGAAATGCAGCCACTGGCACTTAAGTAACAATCCTGCATTTCAATGTGGTATAAATTATTTTATTCCTTCTGGTGAATGTTTCAGTATTTAATGTGTCTTGCACTAAACTGTATATTAAACTGTAGAAACATTAAATAACATAAATGCAACTATTTCATAACTAGTTTCTGAATGGATATGCTTATATTAACAAAATCAGTACAGAGACTACTCTTTGGTCATAAATGGCATATTCTAGCCACATTTACACTATCAAAGCTTGGCCATGGGTCCTTCCTGTGGCTCCTTTGTGGCTCTCCAGTCTTAATATGCATCAACAGAAACATCAACAACACTCAGGAAAACCGGTATCTCGAGAGGAATACAGAAAATCAGTTTTTTTCTCTTATAGTAACAGCAATTCAGCACAATATCAATCCCTGTGTTACCTAAAAGTGTAAAAGATGCACTAGACCCTTTCTTCACAGTTTCAGTGCAAAGGAATAGGAAACATCATTGCTGAAATGCTACTCTTCTCTAGCTAAGACTAAGTGAAGAAACCTCCCTTAATACCTTTCTCCTTCCTTTTTCCCCAAGCTTCTTTTTCCTGAATCTGCCTCATTCTCTCCCTTTCAGCGTCTTAATACTTTGCCCTAAACATCCCATAAGTCTTCAATATCCCCACAATGTCCTTAAAAATTCTTCTGTAAATTTCCACACAATTCTCAAATGCTCTTCCTCCTGTATACCATAAATCTAAAGTCCTCATAGGAAATAAACCTCTAGTCTGCAAAGAGTTCTGTGAAGAGAATCTTTTTGGTTGGCTACTACTGTGTGGACTCACATCAGGGAAATAATCTTGTTGTTCACCTTTGTTAGTCTTAGACCAGCTGGTTCCACATGGTCCATTTGCCTTGATTAGATTACTAAATTTTCTCCACCTGCCATTGTTTATCTGACCTTTACTGGATCTTTGTATCTTTTCCCCTTAGCAATGTAACCTAATACTATTTTTCTAAGGATTAAACCTAATCTATTATAATTCAGCTGTTTAACTAAAGAAAATTAAACCAGCCAGCCAAAAAGAAAATGAAAGAAAATATTTGTGAAAGAAAGTCCTCAACACAGGAAAAGCCTCTGGGGAATAAATGTATCCACAACCTCTATTAGCTTTCTTTTCAGGTTCCTATTAGGGTTAGCAGACTAGGTTTAATGTGTGGCTCCAATCCCTAAATTACCCAGTCTTTAGATGCTGAGGTTTATAACCTTGACACAGGTCCAAAGGGGAAGTTAATAACACAGAATTGTCTGATCTGTATTCTGCAAATTTTAGGCATTATCCATCTGAGGTGCAAGACTTTATTAACTAAACACAGATATTTAATTTAAGATGTGATGAACTGTGCTGTGAAAGACATTGTAATGCATTATCATCCTAAAGCAAATGTTCACATTTGCTTGGAAGATTTTTTTTTTCCCCAGAAGGGTCACTTCCTCTTTGCTGACTGAAAAAAGAGCCAAATAATAATTAGAAGCTGAAATTTAGATTTTTAGTATTGGTTCAGGTGCTATGCAGGATCTGAGAAAATTTTAAGGAGATGGAAGATATGACAGACTTTGAAGAAGACCCACAGCTCCTAAAACATTAAATTCCTGGAATCTGGAAGCTGAACATGTCAAATTACACTAGACAGCTCTACATAGCCTAATCTTGCTCTTCTGTATTTCCATACTAAGATGGTGGTGAATATCCATCCCACAACCCTATAAAAAAAGTAGTACAGTAAGATACCGAATACTAACGAGGAATTCAACAAGCTATCCAAGAGTAGTTTCTACACAATTTTACACACTAGTTTTTCTTTTGGATAGTGTCCAAAAGTGCAGCATAATGGCATAATAGTTTTGACAGAGTTCTATGGAAAGATAGTCTAACTGACTAAGTTACATCTCTGCTGAGACAGATCTTGGTGGACAGTAGCTTAAACAGAAGGAAATGGTGGGCCTTGGTGGTCATGAAGGAGCAACAGACCAGGCTGTATCCATATAATGAGGGAACTGAGTATTCCCCTTTACCTGGTACTCATTAGCTGCACCAAGAATACCAAATCTAGCTTTGAACTTACCTGTACACGAAGGAAGCTGATTGCCTGGACTGAGTTCATTGGAGAGCCACCCATATGGTCAGGATCTGGAGCATTTGTACTGTGAGGAAATGTAATGTACATTAGCATTAGCAGTACATAAACTGGGGAGGAGGAGGCTGTGAGAGAACTGAAAACTTGTTTCCCAGTGTGTGAAGGGAGGTTACTGACAATGTCAGGCTCTTTACTGAAGTAAATAGTGAGGGAACAAGAGGCAGTGGCCACAAATTGAAACAGTAACTTGGTATAATGAAAAAGAAATCTGTGACAATAATTAAGAACGAGAAAAAGGAGGAGCCTAGTTGAGCCTGAGGCTGAGGTAGAGAAAGTGTTGCTTTAAATTTTGATTTATATTAATTAACACAATTTGAATTAATTTTTCCTTTGCTTAAACCTGTTTTGCCTATGACAGTAATTAGTAAGCATTCTCCCTGTCTTTATCTTAACTTACAAGGTTTTTATTTTGTTTTCTCCCCCTGTTCTTTTGAGGAGGGAGAGTAATTAAAATGGCAGGGTGGGGTTCTGGCAACTGTTGAAGCCTAAGCCCCCACATGAAATTACATAAATAGAATAGAGAAGCCTATTTCCCTACTCCTGCACATCATTGTATTAAGTGCTTTGATATATTGAGTACTTAACAAAACCCAGAATAACAGGGAAGAAATAAACCACTTCAATCACTTTTCTGTATCTTAGGCACATGCATTCATTCTTGTTTATGTTTTATGGGCTCTAAGGCTATTTTAAACATATTTAAATAAACTTCAATATATTATCCCCAAAATATTTTAATTAATTCCATCTTATTTATATTTCACTTGGGACAAAATTAGGACAAATTCTGTCTTTTCTTCAGGACAAACTATCTATGATTTCTGAAAATACATCAGTCCATGAAAAGCGAAAAATAGGTGCTTTATTGGGAGAGTGTTTTTCTGAATGGCTGCCAATATTTAAACTATATATATTGGAGAGAAATAGATTTTACCCTTACTGGATGGCCAGCCTATAAAATTTTCAATAGTAACTGCATTCCGTATTAGGAGCATAATCACTTCCATCACTATTTTTATGTGAACAATTTGAAAATAATAATACTGGCAGCAATAAGCACTGTGAGTAGTTTGACTGAGTACAGGGAATCCTCCTTGGTGTAGAAAGGTAGATTCCCTAGGGCTCTTCAAATTTTCAACCAGGAGCAGTTGATACTACCTCATTATTTCAGGTGATGTGACTTAACCTCTAAGTCAAGAGTTCTGTTTTGTGTAGTCACTTGTGCTAACTCATCGCAAAACAGGACCTCTGCCAGACTGTCCAAAACAATAAAAATGAAGAATTCTGGATATGTTCAGTGAAATAATTTTTCCCCTGAGAGAATTGTACAGGGCAAAATAACAAGAATAAGCAAAAAAATTGAGGTTAATACTACTGGAATTTTTTACAAGTGAAAGAACTTAACGAGTGTTTTACTCAGCATAAATATCTTCAAATAGTGGATAATAAGAATTAGATTCAAATCAGCAAAAATTTATTGTATGAAATGTATTTCATTACAATAATGAGATGTAGGTTGATGTTATGGTAACTTGGTGGGATAGGCAATCATGGGAGGAAGTTCAATCCACCTGTATTTGCAGGGAAGGACAAATCTCTACTTGAGTATTTAACAGGCACCTGGGAAGAGTTCTGAGTTTGCCCACCCAAGTGTGACATTTAACAATGTTTGCTGGCATTAAGATACTGTCTGTGTGCCCTGGTGCCAGTGGGAAGGAAACACTGATGTGGAATGAATGCATCGTAATTTTTTTTTTTTAAATGCTTATCAAAAAACCTAAATGCTGAATAAAACTGGATGCAGCTATCTCCTCTCCCTGATCACAAAGAAACACTAGAAGGGTATTTTGAATTAGACACACTATATTATGCTGTGGAAATGAGATGGCATGCTGGAAAAATTGAAGACATTAAGTAAAGGAGAGGATAAAGATGACTGTAATTTTCTGTACTTTAATTTGCTATTATTGAAAGCACTTTGAAGACTATTTTCTATTAAGAAAGGAAAAAAACTTAGATAAATGGAGCACTGTGTAGCTGAAGTTTGATGGTGAAATCTTACTTCCTTTCAGAACTCAGTTGACAGAAGAGCTGTGCTGAAACTAAGTGATAAGAAGATTTTACAAAATATAAACTTGGGAGTGGCATGGCATAATAGTTAAGATGAAATTGCAGTGTGCAGACTAAATGGACTTGAATATCAAAATATTTTAGTCAAAAATATCTGCAATTTTATGAAAGTACATGACTTCCTTGTTCAACAGGAGATACAGCATTGTCCAGAAGTTGGATGGGTTGTGGTAGTGGCTTCATCCATACTTTGTGTAGTGCTGGGCTAGGATCTGACTTCTGTGAATGACCTTGGGAAACTCTGGTTAGAGGACTGGGATCCCAGTTTCATGAGTGTCCTGTTGATAGTGCCTAACAAACAGAAGACATTAGTTCTTTCCTCTGGAAGATTCTGGACATGCTCAAAACTTTCACAATGATTGATATGTTTGCATCTTTCATAACAACCAGTGCTTAGCTGTGTGTTTATGTGCAAGGTACTCCCCTATCATTAGGACTAAGCTATGCCCTTGTACTGTAGGTCTAACTAAAATTATGCTCACACCATTGTCAACCGGCCCTATTTTATGCTATCTGCACACAGTATGAGTGAGGAATACTAAGCAGAAGAAATATGTGTAAATACATATCACATGAAAAGAAAGCTACAGATTTTCTAGTTTAATTTGATCTTAGCATAATACAAAATTTTAGAACAAATGATTAAACAAAGACTATCTGGATATAAACAATTTAATAGAAAATGTAACATTTAAGATCTATTTATAGAGTAAAAAAAAAGAAAATAAGAAATCCTGATATTTGATAGAGAAATTAAGCAAAAAGGACAAGTAATTATAATAATTATGAATCTCAGAGTCACAAAATATTATATTAACTATGTTTTACTATTTCTTTCAACATAAAAGTTCTGGATGTAGAATATTAACTAATGGCAGATCATGGAAGGGTATTGGTTGTGGTAAAGGTTTGTGGTTGTTTTTCTTTCCTCATGATAATTGAAAATATAAGTCAGGATACTTTAATTTGAGACTGAGAAGCATGAATATTCCTGAAAAAGCAAGTAGTGATTTTTTTTTAAGCACTCTGCACATATTTCTTAATCACACTTTTCAATAAAAGAGAAATTTAAATTGGAGAAGTGATAGAATACTTTAAAGTAATATGTAATAATAGAGATGTCATTTTATTGGAATAGACTAAACCACTCAAAGTACTTATCTCAGAAAAAAAAAAGGAGGAAGCTTTTGATTACTACACACAGATTTTTGGGGTTACCCGTGCAGGGCCAGGAGTTGTGAACCTTGTGGGTCTCTTTGAACTCAGAATGTTCTATGATTCTCTTTTTCAATGACTCCACTCTAATTGGTGCTGATGATATTCACTTGAAGCATTGTCAGTCTGGGCTTTGCAGCGCAAGTACAATATAGACTTACTGGAGTAAGTGCATCATGGGGCCACAAAGATAGGGGACTGGAACATCTTTAATATGAGACAGTATTGAGAGAACAGTTCTTGTTAAGCTTGCAGTAAATAATGTTTAGGGATGAGTTTAACAAAATGTTTAAAAACCTCATGGAGGTAGAGTAGAAAAAAGTAGAAAAGAGTGAGCCAGGTGCTTTTTGCTCAGTAGTGCTCACTGACAGAACTAGAGACAATAATCATGAAGTAAAAAACACATTAAATTGAGGAATAGAGTGTTTCGGGGATTTTTTTGTTTTGTTTTTTGGGGTTTTTTTTTTTTGGTGGTGGTTTTGTTTGTTTGGGTTTTGTTTGTTTTTTGGGTTTTGTTTGTGTGGTTTTTTTTTTTTTTGTTTTTGTTTTTGTTTTTGTTTTTGTTTTTGTTTTTGTTTTTAATTGTGAGAGTGACTGAGCATTGGAACCGGCTATCCAGTGAGACTGTGGGAGTCTCTGTCCTTGGAGAATCTTAAAACTCAACCAGATATTGTCTTGAATCCTGTAGGGCAGCTGTAGCTGACCCTGTTTAATCAGGATCAATTGATCCTGAGAGTCTGAAGAGGTCACTTCCAGACTTCATGATTATGTGAATATAATTTTTTGTTTCCCACGTCTATTTTCTGGGGGAAGGAAGGGGAACAAACCCTGTAAGTCAGTTAAGTTGCTAGATAGAATCTGCAAATCAAAATTTTAACTTTATGCTGAATGAAACAAAGACATATAATTTAAACTCTAAATCTTGGCTTTTATACTTTATTGAAATGAAATCAGATCTCTTTCAAAAAACTGGTGTAGAATACTGTCAACAGAAAACCTGGATAGAATGTACCAAATACTTTGCCTGGGAAAGACCTTTTAAGGATTCAATGCTAGTGAAGTCTTGGAAAATTACAATGATAAAGGTTAGTAGCTGTTCAAATGTGTCACTAGTGATCATTTGAGTGTGCCACATAAAAACTTCTTGGCAGTATTATGTCTTTTAGCTCAAACTGTACTCCAGCTCATACATGAGTAAAGGCATATCCTTTAAAATATGAAATTGGTTTGCAACAAAAGCAATGTCCTGTAAATTAAGGCAAGACTGTTTGGTAATATTGTAGGATGGTGGAAAAATGTTATAGTTTTGAAATAGTGTTAATGCATGAATACTGACAAAGGTGACCTGACTACTTTATACCAGTAACAGAGAGAGAAAGTTAAAAAAAAAAAATTAAACAAACAAAAAAAGAAAATATACTGAAGCAAATAATGCTAAAGAATGTAGTTTGTTACTATCTTAGCAACATTAATAGATTAAAGCAGTATGAATTTGACTTCAGTAGTTATACTCCCAGTTGTTTCAACTAGATACCAAGGCTAAATTTTATTTACTGGAGCTGTACTTTTCTTCTAATCAATGTACTTTTATAGTACTGTAGGAAATGAAAACTTTATGCAATGTTTAAAAAGTGAATCATTGCACGGAATAACTCTATTTGTAACTGCAGTATCTGTGATTCAGTTGTATGGGAAAGTTAACATAAATGCTGCGAGATAAAGCTTTTCATTGGTGCTACTTTGACACATACTGCAAAATTTGTCAACTATAGTTTAAATTTTCTTTCATCCCTCATTTTAAGTACTGTTGCTATCTGATGTCTACTTGCATGTGGTCAAAAATCAGTGTATGTCAATATAAATAAAAGATCACAGGTAATACAATTAAATTAATGCTTGTGTAGGAAAAAAGATATTATACAGTGCTGTGAAACTCGTCAGCATAGGAGATGGTTTTTGGTCAGAAGATATCAAATTATTTTAAGGGAAACTGATTAACAACTAACTGTATGGGTTTGAGGTCTGTTTATTATTATGTAGCAATAATCAGTTGTAATCCTTGTTTTCTGAAAGAATTTTGGAGGTTTTAAATGTTAAGGACCATCCAATTGACTTGAATAGATGGTCCAGTCACTAGATAGAGTTAAATGGCTGTTTGTTAAGACTGAAGAGTAAGTTCTTGAAGGAGCAGAAAAACACAGTGAAAAATCTATTTCCTCTTGAGTAGTTCTGTGACACTGTGAAGGGAACATCTGAGGATTTATTTGCTGGAATGCTTATTGCCACTAGGAATTTAACTCATAGCATTTTACAAACATGCAGAGTTTCCAGTGTTGATGTGTTCACTTGAAACTATGGAGCTTTTTGGAGAAGTAAATGACTGTTGACTTATAAATATGCTCTTAGGTTTGCATTAATTAATAAAATTAGACTTAGGAGAGTAGCAATTTAGTTTTGAGCTTAGCAGCTGTATAAAATTTAGTAGTACACAAGTCCCCAGAGGTTTTGATTTCCACAGTCAATCACTGAGGTTAAATTTTTTTTTGGTTTATTGTTAGTAAATTATTTTTCCTGGAGGGGTGGTATGGAATAGAGAATAATATAATTACTTTTTTTTTTTTTCCCCTCCCTGTGATCAAACTATTTGTTGGAATACTGGGAAAACATTCTGGGCAGAATGAGAAAAAACACACAACAATTTGAATGAATTAATAAATGAATAATTGTATTATTAATGGTGAGGAGGTAGTTTTCTCAATAACAGCAATGTAGCATGATTAAACAATCTGTTATTCATAGAATAAACACTTTAAACCAACAAAATTAATAGTTACTTTAAAATCTCTTTTTGTATAATCACAGCTAGGAGGTTTTTGCAATTGCCCAGATTTTAGCCAAGGACAGTATTAATTTTTTGCAGTTGCTGAGAGTGAAGGTGGTTGAGGAGGCAAGACCCGGATCCAGAACTTATTTGATATCACCTCACATCATTGCTGGGGGCAAGGGGAAGGGACTCTGACTTCTGAATAAATGGGCATGGTTTCTGGTTAGGAATAAACTCGGTGCAGGAGCAGCCAAGATAGTGTGGTGGCAGTCCCAAGCCAGAGAGAGTGGTGGGGTGGCACCAGCTGTGTTTGTGCTGGATCATGCTCAGTGAGCATTTTGTATGTTAATCACTCTCTCTTGTACGCTTTTGGTTTTAATATCATTACTGCTACTGTTTGTTTTCTTATCTCAGGATGTGATCTTTGCCTTTTGTGCCTCCAGTTTTCAACTCCATTTCACCATGCTGGCAAGGGCGAGGGGAAGGGATAGGCATGTGATTTGGGAAAGTCTCAGCTTGGGACGCTGAACTGGGGACTACTGTCCATGAACCACGACAACAATTAATACTAATTTATATTCCAAACTTTATTCACACATTGAGCATCTCAGAATCTGGAAATTGGAAGAATTTAAATGGTAGCATATTGCTTCAAACCATTGTAAAAGCAGAGGTCAGATCAAAAAAATGTGATTAGGAGTCGTGACTTTTCAGTAGCTTTTCCAAGGCCTATTACTTTCATTATTTGTCTGTGCATACTTCTGTACAATAAAATATAATTAAAACAATAGATCCTATTTTGATTTAACACTTTGAATTTTTTTTTTTAGGGGAATATCTTTTTTTCGAAAATGTACTGTAATTTGAAAGAGAGATATGTTATGTGATTTAACTAGTATCAAATCAAAGAAGGTTGGATACATGGCAGGAGAAATATTGCAGTTCTTAAATGCTGTGCCTGCATGGAATTGCAGTACATAATGCAACGCCCTGAACTTTAAAATGTCTTGAACAATTTTAAAAATCATCAGTCTGTTCTGTGTATGTGTTTCTAGTACACAGGCTTAGTTTCAATGTTTATTTTAAAAAATCATGTTGATAAAAAAGAAAACATAATCTAAAGCAGCTGATAAAAATCATACACTAGATAAACTGAATCTGTGAAGCACCATCAGCCGAGAAAAATTCTACAGACCCTAGCAGAGATTCCTGTACTTTACCATGTGCAACTAAGATCAGCATCTGCCACAGATATTTTCACTGATTTGTGATAACATCAAAGTTGGAAGTAATTTTCTCATGTAGTTCTAGATTTTAGGAGAGAACTGTGGAGGTTTGGGATTTTGATAGTGACAGCTTAGTTAGAAAGAAGTATCATACAAGTAAAGAACTATTTCCTGTAAGAATTCAGTCACAAAATGATTTCAATCACTGTAACACTAGAAAATTGTCAGATTAACAGGGCTATGATACCCATATTATAAATGTATTGGTTTTAAGTTCTGTTACAGGAGGTCAAAGGAAGCGATTTAAAACTTTTTCTATGAGGTGAACTTTGACCAAGGCAGACTGTGATGTGTTTTTAGTGCATGTGCTGGCACCTTAAAACTCCCACATAAATTACAAACTATAATGCTAGTGCAAATTTACCTGGTACCAGTGCTAACTGAAACTGAAGAATTGCACTTAATCTTCATAAACCCAGTAATTTAGTAATCGACTATATTTTAGCTAAACTTTGAGGTAGAATTAACAGTTTGAATACAGCTTTTAAAAGTGCATTTCCTATTTGAGGCTGAACGTCATGTCTTCCTTCAGACTGATGTAGTTAAGGAGATTGCTAAGCTACTGCTAAAGTTAGAAGACAGGTGGAGATAGCTGCTCAAGAGAAGCAATTACTCCTCTGTGAGGCCTCGCCTTGAATACTCTCTGCAGTTCTGGGCCCCAGAATTTAAGAAGGATGTCAAGGTAATTCCATGTGTTCAGAGGAGGGCAACAAAGATCCTGAAAGGGCTGGAAGGAATGTCCCACAAGGAGTGGGTCAGGACTTTTGTCTTGTTTAGTTTGGGGAAAAGGAGGCTGAGTAGTGACTTCATTGTTCTCTACAGCTTCCTGAAAAGGCAGAGGAGAGGGAGGTGTTGATCTCTTCTCCCTGGTACCCAGTGATCAGACACATGGGAATGGTTCAAAAGCTGCACCAAGACAGGTCCAGACTGCACATTAGGAAATGTTTCTTCACTAACGGGGTGGTCAAATCCAGGAACAGGCTTTGTAGAGAGATGGTTGGTGTTAAAAACCTGTCAGTGTTTAAGAGGCATTTAGGAAATGCCTGTAATAACTTGCTTTAACTTGATCAACTCTGAAGTGTTCAGGCAGCTGGATTAGGTGATCACTGTAGGTCACTTCCAGCTGAAAAAGTCTATTGTACTCCAAGAAAAGAAACAAGTTGTTGTCAGGACATGTCAAGTGCTTCTTAGTGTAGAAGCAGTTATAAGAGCCAATGCAGAAAATGAAGTATTGGAAAAATATTCATTGCACTAAAACTTTATATTTGGTCACCTGAATCATTCCCTACTCCATTTACTGTGTTGACCAGATATTCAGTTCAGTTTCCTGTGCACTTACATCCTGTGCTCTCCAGTATTTTCTGAGATATCAAAGACATCCGCAGAGTATAATTTCATTTTACTAAGGTCATTTGAGAAGTCAAGAAAATTATATGCTAGGAAGAAAATACATGCACATATCATACACATGTGTAACAAGTTGATAAACATTTTTAATGTATTAGTGATATATAAATGAGAAATGGATTTTTTATAATAATTATATAGTAATATATATGAAAAAATGCTTATTTCTGCAACCAAATACTTTTTCAAATTAAGTCAATGAGATTTTTTAATCAGACTTCACTTTGCACTACAGAAACATAACTATCATAATAAAATTAAAGGGTGGTGTTGCAACTAGTGGATTACTGAAATTCTTTCATGGCGATATATTGATTCAATTTATAAACAAAACCCTGAACAGTATGGATGAATGTTAAATTTCAACGATAAATTGATCCAGTGAAACATGTGAACAAATTTTATTTTCCTTAAACATAAGAATTTTCTTTAGTTTCATTTGTTCTTGTTTTCAGTAGATTTCAGTAGATTTCAACACATTTTATATTGAGTATCGGTAATGCTGCAGAAATAATAGTATGTACAAAATAGTCTTTAACACTGTAAAAATAAAATCCATAAAAAGCATTGAACATATGAGTTTCCTACAAAATTGCTGGTTTAAAGTATTTGTGTAATAAACGTTGAGTGCTGTTGATGGTTGGTTTTGAGTATTAAGTTAAAGGAGGGATAGGAAACATTACAAAGAACAAAAATATTACAGCATTTGGTGATAATCTATGGTAAATGGAACATATATTTTCCTCTCTCCAGACATCAAAATTTATCTACAACATATAGGACAGAGTTCTGCAGTCACACAACTCTCTATATGTAGTTGTTTATCACCTGGATACATTTTTAAGCAAACTGAATTCCTTGTTAAGCAGATGTCTATTTCGGGTTGGATGAATCATGTATCGGAAGTTCACAACAATGAACAATATCCGAAGTATAGACCTCTAAAGTTAGTTGCAATTAATTACATTCTGAGAGTCATCAAAGTGATTGATTAGAGGATTAGTATGCATCAGGCTATAAGAAAATGAGTAGATTTCAAATAATATATTTATCCTTGCAATAACTTCCTGGGTATCTTGTGCCATAAGTGAGACAATTTCTCAGCACTCCCACTGATATTCATTCTTTTCTATACTTGATAATTTTCTCTTTTATAGCTTAGCAGTTGACTCCTTTTTAAGGTCATAGGACCCTTTTTCTTTTCTTACTGAATTCAAGCCTGTGAAATGAACATATTTTTAATTGCCAAAATTATTTTAAATGCTATTATGCTCAGAGATATTTTTGGCTATTCAATTCATTAGTTCATTATCAAAACCAAAGACATTTATTGTTTGCATCTCATTTCTTATATTACACTCTGTGCAGTGGTTTAGAGACAGAAAGAATGGATATCTAATACATATAGTTTCATTTGATATTCTTGTCTGATAATGTTTTCTTGTATTTAGGGAATGTTTTTTGCTTTGGGGGAAAAAACCTTTGTGAGTTAGAAAAGGACACCTTCTGCAACTAATAGAGCATTAACAAAGAAGAGTACAAAAGCATTTTGGCAAAGGAAGAGCACTGGTATATATCACAATTTTCTCAGGGAAACATCTTTGTAGTCTGAGAGGTAATTAGGACAACTAAGTCTCATCTTCAAGGAAAGAAAGGGCATTATTTCTAAATAATTGAAGATAATAAAAATCAGCAGTAGGCAACACGCCAGTGAGCTAGAGTTTGGTCAGACTCATTTTTCTCCTAAACTACAGATGGACTTGAGTTTCAATCAAGTTAATTTTGTTTGATTTTTTTTTTTTTTGGCGGGGGGAGTAAGGTGGTGGTGTTGTCTTGTTTTTTGTGCATGTGCAGTGTTTACATAATGGGTCACATGAAAAATTGGAATTCACAGTATTGTAAGGTAAAAGCAATAATTAATTTTTAAAACATGCATTGTAAGTTTTCCTGCAAATTTTCATATTCTTTCATAAGTAGTATGCAGGTTCATAAAGAAGAAGAAAGCCTTAGAAAAGAGTAGAAGGCTGACAAAACAAGTCTGCCTTTTAGAAATTGTCTTTATATTTTTGTCCTCTCCCTATTTAACTGTTTTATCTCTGTGATATTTCCAGGTTCAGTGGTTCACAACCCAATTTTTAACTATCCATTTCATCTTTGTGAACACAGTTGGACTCTGAACTACAGAAAAAAAATTGAAGAATCAGTTAGGAATAGTAAATCTCATAATTTCCCCAAAAATGTTGTCATTTGTTCAGTTAAATTTTCCAGTTAAAAAACAAAACCAAACCTCAAGAAATACCAGAAATAATTTATTTAAAAATAAATATCTGCAAATGCAGAGGATCAAACCTCAAAGACACCAAAAGATTTGTAATGTCATTTTCCAAGAATGTTTTTATGAGGGAAATAAACAAGGAAATGCTCACAAAATTGCATTGAAACTACTGTAAATGTATACCAATATAGTAAATAATGTGCTGTATTTAAGTGACTAAAAAGTGCTTGCTTTTCCTATATGTCAAATGTTTGCTGTTGAATTATTCCTTTCTCAGATAAATTACTACTAAATACTAAAATATAAATCAGATGCTTTCTATGCTTAAAACACAGAACAAGTCCATAAAATATCTGTGTGTGTGTGTTCATCTAAATCCCCTGGTATTTTGTGAGCATTGTCCATCCCATGAAACAAAAATCAAACTAGAAAAATGATCTGAGAGTCTTACTAAAGATTTGACCATTAACTGGTCTTCCTCTTCTCATGTGTTAAAGATCACCTGCTTTAAAAATTTGGCAGTTTTTGCAAACAAAAAAAGCTAAAAACTTTAATAAATCTTGCATAGGTACTTTCATTTTAGTTCAGGCTTCAAAACAATAATGTTATATGCTATTTGTATACCATAATCACAAGTGTAAATCAAGTAATTTATTTCTTTTTTTTCCGACTGCTTTTCCTCACTTTTAAAAACCTTTAATACAAATATATTTTTGAAGAAAAGTGAGGACTGTGAACTCTGTCATTGCTTCTCATATAGTCAGGCTTCAGAGAACAATAAGTACACTTTTTTTGTGACAGACTGATCACTTGGAACTCTGATTTTGCCTCCTCATGGCTCCTTGAATTTTTTTCAAACTACTACAGTCACAAGTTAGAATCAAAAGGCAGATAAAAAATAGAGAAAACATCTTTGTCTCATAGTCTGATCTGCCAAAATTTAGCCTGCATTCTGTGTTATTTGGCCTGAATAAACAGCATTGCAAAAACCTGAAAAGAGACAACCAACCTTTAAAGTAGCATAGATTACTGAAAAAAGGGTAAGCTAATATTACGGGTGAATGAATAAAAGATATTATAGTTGTAAATATGCAGTTAAAACCACTTGATTTGCAGTTGCCTTGATAATTTCCAATTAAGCATCTGAAGACTAACATATTAGCATATCAATAGGAACATAATTTTATGTTCATTCTTTATGTAAAATTGTGTTTGTTACATGGTGACTTAATTTCACATTCATTACCCTCGCTTTAGTTTTATGTCTTGTGTGTCCTTTCAAGTGTGTTTCTTTACATGGACTCTTTAATGATAAAGCTACAGCAAGTATTACCAATAAGGAAAATATTATTGCCTATCAATATATAAATACGTTCATAGACCAAGTGATAGATCAAAGGACAATGAAGTGATACTATAGTTCCCTGAAATGTGAAATGTCTGTCTAGTTAAAGTTTGATTTTAGCAGTAATTTACAAAGCGAACATTAATAAGCTTTATAAAAGGAAGTTATGAGATGGAATAAAGCAGTGCTTTAGGACCAGTTATTTAAAAAGGTTTTAATTAAAATCCTTAAGACATTGATAAGAACAGAAATATAGTTTGTTAAAAATCATGAAGAAATAAAACTGTTTAGTACAGCACTGGTAGTAAAGAGCAGAACAAAAACTTGTCTGATACAAAGCCATCATGGAGAAAGATGGTAGATAACATTAAAAAGAATAGCTGTAGTTAAAAATAGTACCTTTGTTGGATTTGGCTGGTATAGAGCTCATTTCCTTCATAGTAGCTATTATAGGGCTGTGTTTTGAATTTGTATGGGAAGCAGTGTTGATAACAGGGATCTTCTCCTTATTGCTGAGCTGTGCTTACACATGGTCAAGGCCTTTTCTGCCCTTACCACCACCACAACAGTGATCAGGCTGGGAGTATGTAAGTGACAGGGGACATAGCTGGAGCAGCAGACTAAAGGGATATTCCATACCACACGTCATCATGTTCAGCATATAAAAGTGGGAGAGAGTTGAGAGTGGAGTGCTGTTGCTTAGAGACTGGCTGGACATCATCTCGTTGGTAGCAATAATTTTTATTTTTATCACTTGTCTTTCTTTTATTTTCCTCTCTCTCTCTCTCTCTCTCTCTCTCTCTCTCTATATATATATATATATTTAATTACTAGACAGTTTTTGTCAAAACCTTCATGTTTTCTCACTTCTGTTTTATTTCTTATTCTCTTGCCTCCATCCTGCTTGGGGCAGGGGTAGTGTGTGAGTAAGGAGAAGTGTGATGCTTAGTTAATAGTTGAGGTTGAATCTTGACAGTAATTCCTGCATCTAACCCCAGCTTGCAATAGTCTGTGCTTTGGAGCTAGTTTGATGGTTTGTTACCACCAAATTAAAGTTTGAATTAAAGAATTAAAGTCCAGCAAAAATTAAGTACCTTAACTACTGAAAATAAACTTGCCTTTTATACTCTTTAGTAGTCTAAACCACCTGAAGGAATAACTCATAANACTAAATCAAAAATTATAGATCTGAATCCTGGTCTTTGAAACTGTAAATCTAAAAAGCTAAGTTATTTTAAGTAGTTGAACTATTTCAATTCTAATTCTAAAGACATGACCAAATTCTTTGAATCCACTGGCTGCAATGTTTTCCTTTTCCCAGCACCATAAAAACTTTAAAATCTCATTCAAGTTCCTTCAAATTGTCAAAAAAAAGACAAACTTTGTCTCCTTTTTCTCAAAACATTGTTTTTGCCAGGAAGAGGAAAGGAATGTAAAAAAAAAATCATAGAAATTCCTATTTTTTTTTTAATTTTGAAATTTTATCTTAACTGAATTTTGATTTATACCTATTTCTGTTAATAGAATTATCCACTGTAACACAGTGGGCAAGTCAGATAAAAATAAAAGTTTACATTCTCTTTCAGTTTTGATGGATTGTAACAAAATACATTATTGATTCCTTGAATTAAATATATACAATGAGTAATGTTTACAAATACATAATTCCTTAATAGCAGGATTAGATTATTACTTAAGTGTTCTTGGTATATAATAATCTGAGAAAGAAAGGACGTTTTACTGTCCCTATTAGGTAGACAGTAATAGCTCAAACTAAGGACATATTAACAAGAATATAATAACCAAATGCATTTGTAACTGCCATAATTGTGCAGTCTGTTCTTGGCAGACTGCCACCCTAACAGCAAAGTTTTTCCTTGTATTCCAGTGAAACCTCTTGTGTTACTGTTGATAGAATACNAATTATTTCCTTGCCTAACATTAAAAATATTGTGCTCAAGAGAAATGTTATAGATTGATAGGTGAACAAATTTGTTTCCTTGTGAAGGGTAATATATAGGGTTTGAGTCTTCCTTTAATTGGTATGAAACTGAAAGGAAGACAATGAAATTACCAGCAAGAGAACACAAGGANTATCTTAACTGAATTTTGATTTATACCTATTTCTGTTAATAGAATTATCCACTGTAACACAGTGGGCAAGTCAGATAAAAATAAAAGTTTACATTCTCTTTCAGTTTTGATGGATTGTAACAAAATACATTATTGATTCCTTGAATTAAATATATACAATGAGTAATGTTTACAAATACATAATTCCTTAATAGCAGGATTAGATTATTACTTAAGTGTTCTTGGTATATAATAATCTGAGAAAGAAAGGACGTTTTACTGTCCCTATTAGGTAGACAGTAATAGCTCAAACTAAGGACATATTAACAAGAATATAATAACCAAATGCATTTGTAACTGCCATAATTGTGCAGTCTGTTCTTGGCAGACTGCCACCCTAACAGCAAAGTTTTTCCTTGTATTCCAGTGAAACCTCTTGTGTTACTGTTGATAGAATACACCCCAGGATACCACTTCTTGACAGACACATTGAGAGCTCATGGTTAACTTGTCCACCAGGGCTCCCAGATCCTTCTCTACAGAGCTCCTTTATAGGAGGTCAATCCCCAACCTGTAATAGTGAGTGGGATTATTCCTCTTGCGGTGCTGGACACCACAGTGACTTTTGCTGAGCTTCATTAAGTTTCTCTCTGTCCAGCAATCTCGCCTATCAAGATCTCACTGAATGACAGCACATCCTTCTGGTGTATCAGCCACTCCTCACAGTGTTGTATCAACACCAAACTTGCTGAGGGAGCAGCAGTCTGCCCCTTTATCTAAGTCCCTGATGTATGAATGAACTAGACTGGACCCCTGGGGAACATTGCTTATAACATTTGCTCTTCAAAGAGTCAGAAACTAGTGCTTGCTTGAATATGCTAACATATATTCACCATATTTTCCAATATTTCTATCACACAATAGGCCATCATATAATACCTTGCAATCTTTTTTCCCATTTTCTGGCTTTTTATATAATGGTTGGGATTACTTATGTGAAATCCCTGACTATAGCCCAAGTATTCATTTAATTCTACTTCTCATTTTTCTTATGAGATCATTAAAAAATGAAAAAAGTATAACTATTAAACCATTGCAGCACAGCAATATAATTTAAACCACAAAGAATTAGGATAGAGCATCCTTCATCCATGATATGTCTGATTCAGAGTCTTCCATCAGGTGACTTTATATACTTTTCCATTTTCTTCCAGAAGAATCTGCTATAGGGTACAGAATTAACCACATTCATTCATCATTCAGTGTATTTTTTCTTTTTCATATCTTGCAGAACTTTCCTTCTTCTCCCCACGTCTGAAGCTTCCAGTATCTTCAGCCCCTTCCTGGAATGATAAGAATTTCTGCATAATTTATCCCAGTAATTAAGTCATAAATGTGTCATACATACAAAGTATAAAATGTGTTATAAATTGCCACTTTTGAAATGAGAGGATTAAGTGATTTGCCTACTGTGATGCAGAAGCTGTCTTATGGTGGAAGGGATTGAATTTATTTCTATATCTATTCAGGAATATATAATCTAAATTATTTCCTAATAGCATATACATCTTTCTGCATAATCAATAATTTCATCTTGACGTGTTTACATTTGCTTGGGTTCTCATTTTATTTAACAGATTAAAAGGAAAAAAAATAGATAGCTGACTAGCAGATGAAAACATTCCAGTTGAGCTTCTGAAGACTAAATAACTTTCCTTTCTCAGTAACAGGATTGAATGTCTCTTGCCATGACCCTCCTTTGAACCCTTTGCCTTTCATTCACAAACTAGAGAAGATGCAGTGATTCTGACTCACAAACTGTACTTTGTACTTTGGGGATTTAATGATCCACATAACACCTGACCTAAGAAGGTATGATTGCACATATCAGTTGACCTCCTCGATTGTGCTGTGCTGCCCATATTCCTTCACAGGATATGAACCCAGATAGCTGATGGTGAAAGAAGAGCCTGGAGGCTGCACCCTCTTGGCAACAGCAATATAGATGCTAACCTCTCCTTGCCTTTGTCATGAATTGAGGCAACATCTCATAAAACATCCTTTTCTATCACAGTCCTTATTAAAAAATCTTATAAAACCTGTGAAGACCACATTACCCAAAATTGTCCCCTTGGACAGGATCTATGCAGCAAGCCATGGCCACACTAAGAGGCTCATCCACTGCTGCATCAACCCAGGGATTTCCATATCAGAATGGATGTAAGATTTTAAATCTAGTTATTGCCTTTTTTAGAAAGTTAATTAAATATGTATATTACTTGAGAGAGTTTGATCCTTGTGGCACCCAAGAGAATCAGCACTTGTCGGTGCAGAAAAAAAGAGGAGAAAGGCAGACCATGTTTTCTAAAACTTTTTGTGACAAACTTCTCATTCTGAGAAGAAATACAGTTTATTTTGTCATTTTTTATTATTAAAGTTTTAATTTATTCTGTTTTTCAAACATAAATTTGCTTTACCTTCTTATGAAATAATAATATTCCTCCTTTCCGCAGTCCCATGAATGATAACACTTTGTTAATAAAGTTTGCAGGATAGAGAAATAGAAAAAGATTGATAAATAATTATAGATAAACAGAATGCTAGAGCCTAGAATATGTATTCTTATATGAACAAATATAACTGTGCATCACACAAATTCAGCAGAACAGCAGTTTGTGAAGTTTCACCTGTCTTAGCTGAAGATGCTGTTACAAGGACACCTGCAACACAGACTTCTGTTTCCATCCATGTAATGACCTATCATCCTGCTTGAGTGATGTGATTCCCTAAGCAAGTCTTAATTATGTGAAAATCTTAATAAGTTATTGATTTTTATCCAACATTCATAAATGTCCATGCAAGAGGTAATATTTCATATGGGAAATAATTAATGTGAATATATTTGATGTTAACTTCATTGACCTACTTCATTCCTCTGATTTAGTATAAATCCCCACAACATTTTCCAGCACCTGAAATTCACATCAAGTGTGACAGATGATGTCTTTATAAACATTTTAATACTCTCTTATCTCTGGGGAAAATACTTTGTGCATTTTCTGGAAGAGAAAGCAGTATGCTTGGTATTGAAAAGGAGAGGAAATTTCAAAAGATTGTGGTTTTGTCAGACAGAAGTGGAGATTAAGGATTTCCAATTCAGAAAAACAGTGAACAGTAGTGCAGAAGGGCTCCAAAAAGTAATCTCCAAGGGAAAAAAAAAAAAAGATAAAGGAGGCTATGTAGAGTTCTGTGCCAGTCACTGAGTTGAGAGAAATCAAGCCTGAAAGCATGGACCTGCCTGAAAGGAAACAGTGCAAAGCAAAAGAGCTGTTTAAAAGCCCCATCTTTTCCTTTCTACTATTTATTACACTTTACACAGCTAAATAGAAGATACTGAGGAACCATTTTCCAATTATTTAAGGTATTAGTGTAATTCCTGCTTGTTTGGACCACCACATCCACCTTTGTCAAAGATGTGCCTCCTATAGAGAGGGATAGGTCTAAGCAACAGGAACTACTTGGCTTTAGTCCTACAAATTGGTCTCTCATCCTCTTTAGTTTAGCACTGAGATATCTTATTTTGTCATGGGGTTTGTTTGGGATTTACTTTTAATTTTGTTGTATGTTTGTTTTTTTAAATCCCTGGCCTTTTTTTAGGGGCCTATTGAGAAAAAAAGGGCTAGGTATATGTGCCATCTTTTGCCATTTTGGTGCACAGGGAACTTTAAAAGACATTATTATCGTGTCTGTAAAAAGATTTCAGCATCACTAATTGTCTAAGAGCATGAAAGTCTGTAACAAATGGGAGGTAAGAACAGTACAAAAGCTAAAAGAGATGCATATGAGCTAGATCAGATGCAAAAGGATCATAACAGATTGGGGTAGCACTGTACCTTCATTGTTGATAAGCTCAGAAGCAAATTTTTGGTCCAACTCTAAAGCTGAGAAGTGTCACATGGTTCAAGAGTGTCAAAAAAGAGAGCTGAAAACAGGAAAAATTTCTCTCCTTTTATTATAAAGCAACGATTCAGCATTCGTATTAAAAAAAAATCTAAGGCAGATGTTTTAAAAATATAATTTGTTGTAAAATTCTGTTGATTTTACCAAAGGAAGATTATACAGAACTGACATGAAGTTTCTGAGATAAACAAAATTGTTTCTGGCTGCACGAAGTATGGTAGATCACTCTTTCCTCCAAGACAGTGAAAAATTTGCTATATTATCAGATGGAATTGGAAAAGATAAGCAATAATGGACAGCTTGCAGAGTGGTTGATGGCTATCACACAGGAGGATAGAAACAGGTAATACTGGTAGGAGAAATGTAAGTGAAATATCTGGTGAAAAATAAACAGGCATTTCTCTCTCTTATACCTTGGAATAAGATTTGGTTGTATGTAAATGAAATTTTTCTCTAAGACAGGTTTGAAACTCATTGTGGATACTTGTCAGTATAGCAAATTAATATACCACAGATTAAAAAAAACCTTTGCAAACATTAAACAAAATTAAAAGAAACAATGCAGGTAGTAAAATTGTTGACTAAGGATTTAATAACAAAAATGTTGGATACAAACCATGACCCTATTACTAGATAAATACTGGGAAAGAAAATTGTCTAATTCATCATAGTCTGACAATGAAATGATGAATCAATTTGTATTTTTTTTCCCAACAAGATAGATTAAACAGATAACTGGCATTTTTGCCTCTGTTCAAAGTTTTAATGGACTTTTCTAGAAAGTACAGTATATAGTTCTAGTCATCCATGGTTCACCAAGAATTAACTCAAACTTAGCTAGTATAAAGAAAAATTCATAGTTTGAAATGAATTTTGCAATCAGAAAATAACATGATTTGCCTTGTTCAGAATAGAAAAACAAATGCTAAGGGAGAATGTGATTGATGTCTATAATTATATAAAACTGCTTTTTGAATTGAAAGACAGATTTGGTAAAAACAGTAGCAACTTATGACTAATAAAAAAATAAAAAAATAAAATCACAATTTAGATTATCAGAATATTCTTTCTCCTAAAGAAAGTTCTCTGAAATGACTTTTGAGACCTAAAAATATTCTCCTTTTCAAATGCAGTTATGTAAGTGAATCAAAACCCAAGAAGGCTATCTGTCCCAGAAGAACAGGTCCAATGGCCTTAAACCACATTTCAAAACAAAAGTATTTAATAATACAAAGTGCATGGCATAATAGAAGGGGACTTAAGCAATACTTCAAGCAAGGTTTTGAGCACCCATAGCTTTAAAATTTACATTTTTATTTAATCATTCTGAAATAAAGTCAGGTCCTGAATAATTTCATATCTGGTACCTAAAAAAGGCAGTAAGAAAATAAGACTCAAATAAATTTCTGCTTTCTGTACCCCAGGCCCAACTTGAAATAATGTCCTTCACTTATTGTGTCTGCAACTGACACTATGAGAAAAATCCAGTGGTAAAATGTGGCCATTAGACTTTAGAATATCTCTTTAATAACTCTGACTTGGATGAAAATCTGATGATTTGAACTAAGTTTGTTGCAACTATATGACATAAAAGATCTCTATGCTCTCAACAATTTATAAAGCAGTTGGGAAACCAAATCTGTTCTTTAGAGAAGCAAGTAGAAATAAATAATATTTTTTCCTTCATACGTATTGTTAGTTTGAAGTATTTTTAATCCACATTCCATAAATATGAGAGAAATATTTTATATCTACTTTTCTATGATAATAAAACTCTAGAGAAATGTGAGACATACTAGGTAATTTTTTAGGTCCCTCTCAATCCAAACCATTCTGTTTCTATACATTACATATCTTTATGAGCTAGTAATCTATGCATGCATATCATAATAGGAAAGAATATAATAAATTGTTGCAACACATTTCATCTCCCCTCATTTTAAATAGCTAATTAATTTGTTTACATCTTTTTTTGTACTCTGTTTATTTCTAGTCAGTGAAAGAAAACATGTACTTTTTGAACTGGACTCACCTATGTCCTGTCTTATGCTCTTGGAAGAATTTCTCTCCACGAGGTATTTCAGAGATGCCTCTGGTCATGGTATTTGCACTTTAGATTTCTGCATTTGGCCAAACATATATAATGCCTGGAAGTCTGATCAATCTTACACTTTTTAATTCTATTTCTTCTGCACATTTTGTGGTTGTACATGAGTTTGTTTTGTTTCATTGCAATCAGGAAACACTGCTAAATTCAGTGATGCTGGACCAGCACGACTAAAGTTGTACTTATTTTTTAAATGCCCTTACATGAATTTCCTGTCATGAATTTTCAGTAGTCTGTCTCTTTCAAATGGATTAATACTGTGGAATTGTAGGTAATGAAAATCTCTCTGCTGAATGACACAAATATTAAAACCAACTTTCTGCACTTCACTAATATCAGCAGGGTCCCCCAGTTTCAATTTTGTTGAACTAATTCATGCCACTTCAAATTTTATTACAACTTGAACTTTCATTCCATAATTAATTACATGAGCAGCATGAGTATGCCCTGGATACTGAAAGATTAAAGCCGGCATTTCTACATCTTACTTCTGACACAGAGCTTTATTTTGCAGCACCAAGATGTGCCGGAGCCAACACTTTTATTGAGACATGGAGAATTTAGTTCTGAAATTTTAGTTCAAGGCATTTACTGTACAATGTTAAAAATTAATTTACCAGTCTTTCTGGCTTTTTACATTTTAAAGAGACAGTAACACAGAAGACACGTGTTCCTCTGGAGCACAGCTATAGGCGAGGAAAATTACCCCAAAATCATTTGTAATGGTACTAGAAATCTATATTTAAGTTGCTGAAGCACAATTCAGATGTGAACTAGGAGTTTGGTTGTTTTTTTAATCATTAGAAAGAAACAGACACTTCCTTAGAGCAAATCATCCCATGTTAAAAGAATTTTCTAAGAGGGAATGACCTGCAACTTGGGGTGCCATTGTCTCTCAACTGAGTATAGAGAAAGCATCATAACAGGGAGCAGTCAACTAATTTTTGGCTAATTTTGCCTGAGATGTTTGTCAAAAAAAGAGACAAAAGTATGTCTGTCAGTGACTGAGTATCAAGAAGTTATATTTCTGAAGAGATGTATTATATGTGAGAGACATTTGGGGGCCCATGGTCACAGAAGGAAGGGTTTTGGTATGAGAGAGAAATTACACTCAGAATCTGAGAATTCACCCTCTCCTTTGTAAAAAGGGGAGTAATGCAGCTATCATATTGTGAAAGAAAGTAAAATCAGTCTCTATATTTCTCAGAACTCCGTTCTTTATCTATGTCTTCAAAGATATGCATGAGATTCTGTGGTGTATAAATTAATGTCAAACTTCATTTTATTATGGAAATGTTTCATCCTAATAAAAATTGTTTTCTTAAAATAGATATTTAACTTGCATTAAAGGTTTTGAATGCCTAATGAATACCCAAAGAAAGAAATCTTCAACAATTGAAACAGACTCCAGGGGCATAACTTGTTCCTATATTTTAGTCCAGTCTGGCTCTATGAAACACTGCATCATGTTCTTTCAGAAATGTTTCCCCTATCACAAGTAACACATGGAGGACTAGATCTTGTATCTCTACCTTGAATTTAAAGTCTACTGAGTAGTCCTCGTTATTCACTTGTTCCTATGTTGCTGTTTTGGACGTCTAATAGGTGAGAAAGTTCTGGATCTCTTGTTCTGTCATCTCAATTTCTTATTGTCCTGCTTTTGGCTGGGGTAGAGTTAAGTTTCTCCACAGTAGCTAGTATGGGCTATGTTTTAGATTTGTGCTGGAAGTAGTTTTTGATAACATACTGATGTTTTAGCTATTCCTGAGCAGTGCTCAGTGTCAAGCACACAGTGTCAAGGCCTTTTCTGCTCCTAACACTGCCCTACCAGTGAGTAGGCTGGTGGTAGGCAAAAGGTTGGTAGGGGACACACCTCGGACAATTGACCCCAACTGACCAAAGGGATATTCAGTACAATGTCACATCATGCTTAACAATAAAACCTGGAGAGATAAAGTTTGAGGGAGGCTGCTATTGCTCAGGGACTGGTTGATCATCAGTGGTTAGTGGTGAGAATTTGGGGGATTATGCATGATTTTCTCTTCTCTGGTGTGATTTTACTTTCTTTTTGTATTTTTGCTATGCTTTTTGTCCTTGTTTATTTCTTTCAATTTTTAAACTCTCTGTAATTCAATCCATTAATTTGCTTTCTTTTACTCTTCCAATTTTGCCCCACATACCTCTGTGGGGGAGTGAATGAGTGGCTGTGCAGGGCGTAACTGTCAGATGAGTTAAACTACAACATTTTAATGGCATTCACATAAAATATTCTTTTATATCTGAACTTCTCACTAATTTTTATGCATACTTTAACTTCTGTAATAGGTGCAACTTCTTTTTCATTCTCTTTTTCAAATGAACATATATAATTTTTCCTACTTATTTATACAATTTGGCTTTTTAACCTTGAGCCTGTGGCTTTCCCTGAAGTAAAAGCTGTGACATTGTTCACAGTGTTCCTGAAATATGATTACTCTTTCAGGTTAATACAATTTTGTAAAACAATCCATAACTATACTTTATACTCTCCGGAAAAAAACGAGGGAACATTTCTGACATAACATCCCTCAAGTGGCAAAGAGAAGAAGTAGGTTGCCTGAGGGTCACTAAAGAGATATTTCTGTGAGTTCTAATGCTTTCAGTACAGATAAGGGTTACCCATGAAAGAGAAGATTAACCCTTTTTGCAACATATATGCTATGAATTTCACTAGGCAAGGCATTCCACCTATAAGACTTAAATAAGAATATTAGAACTAGAATTGTAGAGGACCAAAGGAAGAAAGAAAGTGGACATAGGAAAAATATTTATGCTCTTGGGATACATAGGGAAACATAATTTTATTGAATGGAGTTTTCCAAGCCCTCATCACTCAGTAAATACTTATATGGCAGTCATAAAATCCAATTTGAAAGAGAAACTTCCTAATTTTTTGAGACTATAATAAACTGACAATTTATAGGTTGATTTGATATGTCATTAATTTCAGCTGAAATCTGAGGTTTTATATAAAACTGAGTAAGAGACCTTGAAACAGACTAACATTCCTTGAGGTGGTTTCTGTTCCTTTTGCAGGTGTTTATATATTCTGTTTCACTAACTGCCTTGCATACAAGCTTTTAATTAATACACCTGAAGTATGTACATGAAAATAAAAAGATGAGCCTTTTTGGTGGCTCTATAAAGTTACAGTTATGTGGAAGAACAGGACAATCTCCTAACATTTCTCAATTAAAAATAAATCTCAGACCTTCTTTGAAAATGTCTGTGTGCGGATCCTTGTGTGTTGCTTCTATTTTAATACGAAATGGAGTATAGCTGCTCAAATTTTTATGGAGATCTACTGAATGTGAAAGTATCACATATGCTGATGATCACATATACTTCTAACTTCTGTATTTCTCAAGATAACAGAAAATCTGCTGTGCTGGACACAGAAGTGATTGAGAGTTTCCAGTCAGCCATGAATTTAAGGGAAGAGAGCTCATTTGCACAACTTGATTCATGCACATTTAAAAATATCTGAGTGCTTCCAGGAAGATGATATACCAAACAATCAACCAATTAAATCTTCGTTGTATAAGGAAAGAACTGAGGTGCAAGGTATTTTCTTCTGTCCAGTTTTCTGATTCTATGTGCTTATTATCATTGACTTTGAATGAATAGATAATTTCTTTTTGAATTGTAGGCTACAGATTGTTCCACATCTAGTCAATGTGGCAAATTATGGCATCACTTCTGAACTGTAATTAATCCCCATGAAGTTCAAATACTGGAGATGGCAGCCTTCTGTTACCCTTTAATGAGTATTTCAAATGCTAGTGATTTTATTGTTTGTATTCATGCTCCAGTGAATTTTTTCCTGTTTTTCTCAATCTTTGTATAATTTCACCAAAAAAAAAAAGAAAAAAAAAAAGGTAGGAAATATATTCTGCTTTCACTTCCTTGAGCAAATAATCAATTAAAAATGTAAATATAGCCTATATATAGGAATTCTAAATTATTTTTGGTAGGAATGTAATTAACTTTAAAAACATATTTAAATTCTAAGCAATTATAACTGTCACATATTACGTGTGGTATGAAATGGATATTTTTGGAATTTTTTCTATGTCAAGAAGTTTATACTTATCATCAAATTAGGGTCTAATCAAGGAGCACTCTTCTTTCATTCCTCATTTGTCAGTTCACAACCAGGGGGCTCAGAAACAGAAGGTGGTTGTGAGCTCCAGTGTCATTTCAGCAATAATTCCTCACAGTGATCTTGTAAAGCATATTTATAATTAATGATGTGCTACAAAATTGTTAAGAAAACCATCCAGAATTTGAAATTGTCTTCTTTGATCTCTTAGGAAGATAGCCTGCTCTGAATACAGTCAAGTGTTCCAGAGTGGCAGACTTAAAGGTCTCGCTTGTCAGTAAACTGTTGGCATTAAAACTAATTAAACTTCTACTTGATGTTCTGTAGAACCATCATCATAATTCTTTAGCAAGGGATTGAGGACATCAAAATCAATTTTTAATGTGACTGTTTCATTTTATTCTATCAGATTGAGCTAAGAAATTTCTGAGAGCTTTCCTCAGCCTCTATACTTACAAACCAGATGGGACTGGAAATGAAACTTTTAAAAAGCCCTGAGATTTGTATATTGTCGATGTAAGGCTCTGATATTTGTGATCATATGAAAGTTTACTGAAATAACATGCAGGGATACTTCAGACAAGACTTTTCTTTTTAACCCTTTTACTTATTGTCTCTGTGACACTCAAGTAGCTTAGACATTACTAAGGAAAAAGTATGTTAGTAAAATGTGTCACAGAATGCTGACATCTTAATGAATTTAAATTGGATTTTACTGTTTTTAACAACTAAAACCAAACCATTCTACGAAAAATGCATTCAAAGGAAAAATTAACAAATAAATAAATGAGAGAAACTACAAGAGAAAGACTTTTGGAGGGAAAAACAGCAAACCAAATCAAACCAACCAACTAACCAAAACCTCCAAAAGCATACATCCAACTGAACCAAAATCAAACCCCCAAATATTATAAATTTCTGAAGTTTCTGAAATGTCATCATTCACTTCGCAATGGAATCAGAATTTAATTGTGGTGATGGAAACTTCTGACTTTCTCCTGTACTCTGCCTTTCTTACTGAGTCAAAATGACTACATAGCCACCTCTATAATTTTGGAGAGAGACAAGGCTTATGGTACAGGCACTGTTCATGCTTGGTGCTGTTGCACACTGTCTGCTCCCAAGACTTGTGAAGCTGGGATGGCTGTCCTCATTGCTAAGTGCCAAAGGAAAACAAAGCTCCAGGGAATTTCAGTGAGAGTTGTACACTTTTGATGTGGATGAACCACAATTTTTCCTCAGTAGGAGATCCTTCAGTTCCAGATTTTCCTTGTTTGTCCTGCAAAGACAGTCATATCGCTGCTGTTTGCAGGCTATGGGCTTTATGCCAAGTTTGCAGGGTGTCAGAACTGAGGTTTGTAAGGCTTTTTCTGAATTTGGCTTGATAGGGGTGAGTTTTTTCCCCTTGTTTTATCTGTAAAAACTTTTTTTAATAATGACCACGTATCTTTGTCTGATTAATTTTGTTTATATTTGCGTAGTGTCAAAAAATTGCCACAGTAGAAAGGAGTATTTGTGTAGAATGAAGTACTGGTAAATCTAACATATTGATATACTAGTATACAGGCATATAGACAAGGTACAATACCAAAATTTTTGAAATGTAGGGATGCAAGATGCAGTGTGCATGCTTGGAACACAAGAGATGGAACAGAGACTGGCACTGAAAATGCTAATGCTGTCAGAGCACCTCTCCAATGGTCAGTGAACTGCAGAGATGGGAACTGAAAAAAATTAGGCTTGGACTTAACAGGGGTAAAGAATGCTGGTATCTAACCTATGTAAACCAGGCAAATATAATGTGCAGTTTAGTATCAATGAAGAAAAAGCAAACAGTAGAACATCTTAAAAATATATATAATAATGTCAACCACATCTTACAGTGAGGAGGAAGAAATCTTCACCATCAACCTGGTACTACCCAGGATAATAATGACTCACCATTTCAATACTGAATACATATTAGGATTCCAACGGAAGCATAGATGTAACAAGAGAAATTGGGTAGATACTAAGAAATACATTTATACCAAATTAAGTTGTATTTTTACTGCTGAGATTGTTTCCATTTCAAAATTCTTTGCTTCTCTTCTTTTTCTATAGTAATCAGATTTGTGCTAATAAGAAGTCTTTGAAAACTTGTCAGTGAAAAAAATGGGATTGTTGTCTTCACTATCTTTCTTCTTCATGCCTGATGTTTTTATACTTCTTAATCACTGCCAAAAGGGAAGAGTTTGTCTGCTTCCAATACTGTTGCTGACTTTGTCAGCAATCAGCTCCAAGTTTTTCAGCAGTGTATCGTGTCCATTTGGTGTCCCTTGCTCTTATCTTGTTCTTTGTTACTCACAAATTACATTGCCCCTCTCATACTTTTCCATGCTACTGAAGTACAACTGCAAAAGCCTTAGCTCTTTGATGATTACATTGCTCACATACTTACCCTAAAATGCTCATATGTTGGGTGCCGCTGTGTTATCACAGCTTTAAAAAATGTTTATAGGCAGTCATTAGTTACACTGGTTTAGTATATTTACTTATATTTACATTCAAGGCATGCCAGTTGTGTAAGTTTTATGGGCTTCTGCTTTGGTTACAGCTGAAAAATAGTTATTCTTCATAAATCAAAATAAAACTATAAGACAGAAAAAACCTGTATTGGTATCTCAGCTTTCTTTCAGACGGTGTGAGTTTTGGGTTCCGGTTTTGGTTTTTTATGTTGTTTTTTGGGGATTTTTGGGGGGAGAGGTTTTGTTATTTTTCCTTTCTCTGCTTTATTTTCTACCTGTTACAAAGCTCAGCTGATTAAACAAATTCCAGCTGAGCTGTTTGACAGAAAAAAGATATCTCTGGGATTGTATATTTTGCCCTGTTGTGATATGTAGAATGCATATTGGTGGATTTGCAAATGTCTCTTGATTGCCTCAAGCAGTCTTCAATGACAAAGAAAAAGTTATTGAATTTTGCAGCACTACCTATGACAGAGATGTGATTGATGAGAAGCAGATGTAAAAAGCTTAATGTAAGTCTGTTTGATAAATGGGATCTCATTTCTTTCTCACCTGCTGAAATGTATGGAATTCAATTTTTTCTCCCCCCAGTTTTAAGACGTATATGACAAATACTAGTCAATTCTTTCTTAAATAAGGATATTCCACATGCTTATTTTGTGATGAACCACAATGTTAAAATTCCTGGTTCATTTCAAGCTTGCTTAGAGAGAAACATTTTATATATTTATGTATATACACTCATCTTTTTGAGGGAACTCAGTTCAAATCTTCTCCTTAAGGTGTTTGTTTTTTAAGTTTTTTATCTGGAATCATAAATCTGCAAAATGTCAAAGACGGGTAAACATTACTGAAACCATCTACTGCCTAAGCTGGGCTTAACTGTAAAAAGAAAAGCATATTTGAACAAGACCCCGTAGAAAATCATGGGAAATTTTATGACATCCTTTTTGTGACAGATCCCAGTTCCTACCCTTTATATACATACCCTCTCTCTTCAGGGAGGAAAGTAATCTGAACAAAACCTGTACTTGCTGCATACACCTTATCAAAGCTGTACTGATTGATCCATGTGGATGGAAAATTCAGATGAAAAAGGATCATGGTCTGTTTTTTCATTAACAGAAATGTTTGTTAATGTTTAAATATCCATTTATCTAACAGAAAAGTCATCCTCTACATGATTAAAAACAAACCACCAAAGAGATGAAAATTAACACTCTGAAATGACAAACAATCTGAAAGTCTGTTTTTTGGTAAATTCTGTGGTTGAGAAGGAGAGATTAGATTGATTGCATGCATACTTGCTTCTTTTTTTTCTTCTGCTGACAGCTGCTAGTTACTTCATACAAGGCTTCTTTGTATGCGGTTTTGTTCTTGTTTTCCTGTTGTATAGCAGAGCATATATGGTCTTTATTTTACAATTATACTATTGTAAATTATTTGAAACATGATTGAAAGCAGAAAAAGAAAAGAAAACAACAACAACAACAAAAATAATCTTAGAAGTTCTGTGCCGTAACAGTAGTGTCAAGAGACTGGTAGAGAAGCTGGAAATGTGAAAGAAAACATAGAGGCCCGAGTGTGGAAAAGGAAAAACAACTATTGCCATTGAAATGAGGGACAAAAAGGAAAAACCAAGGGAAATGTAGGAGGAAGGAGAAAGAGGCAAAAATATATATGGCTCTCCCAGAAAAAATACCAGACTGGAGCTCTTGTGGACCATTTTTTTGAAAGACAGAAATGACAACAGCAAAAACAGCTGGTCATAGACTTTAACTTAATTTCTCATAAATTAGTTTCTTTGTTATTCCTAGAACCCATTCTGTTGTTTTCTTTCATCCTTTGAAAAAGAAACACTGAACTAACTTCACACAGTCAGATGTGTTACATATTAGAACATACTCTTCAATTTTGACTGTAACAGAATGCCAAGCTATGGTTTTCCAAGAGCTGTCTACAGTTACAAGATCTGTTATATGATTTATGGTTATTTTCATTAAAGGCTATAATTACATATGTACTTAGTTATGTTTTAGATGTGAATTTTTTGGTACTCACCAACAATATATTTTCCTTTTATTTCATCATTTGGTCATTCAGGCTGTGATTTTTCTGCCTCAGTGTGAGCTAGTATATGCAACAGTGTGCTAAGATATGCAAACAGGTGCTGAGGAACTGACCTGATATTCAGAAGAGACAACAAAACGTTGCTGGATGTGCGATGAGAAATGGAAAGGGACGAACCTTTCCAAAGGAAAGGGGGAAAGGCTGTGTACATAAGAGAAGAACAACCAGCACAATCTGAATGACAAAGTGGAGAGAATGGGATAATAAATGTAGCTGGTCATCTACAAATATGCTGCTTGCCAGCACACTAGGCTGACTGAACCTTGGACCTGTTCTGTCTGACCTTACTGTTTTCTGTGTGTGCAATTTACGGGGGCATTGCAAGCTGTTAATTAAGGGAGATGTGCATCTGCAAATGCACAAGATCTGAGACACTTATTAAGGGAAGGGCCCAAGGTCTGGCTTTAGGTATCAGATGAACTTAGAGATATTGCCAGTGTTCAAGTAGGGCGGGAAGGAGAAACCTCTGGGCCCCAGAAATATACTGAATTCAACTTCAACTTTGAGCATTTATTCAACTAAGATACTTAAGAACTGCATGATTTGAAAATGTAGGTAATTCTGTTATGGCCCTGGAGCTCTGAATAAAAAATCTCAGCTTGCCATCTAGGAGCTCAGAAAGAGCATGTACACAGTCCCTTCATTACAGCACACATGTTCCATAAAATGATGGCACCATATTTTAGAGAAATACATCCGTTTGTTGAAATGTGATATCAGTTTCCTAAGGAGACACTATCCAAATGAAAAAAGCTGCTCATTCTCTTTGAAATAAAAATATGCTAGATCTTGTAGCAATCCTTCTCAATAATTTACAGCAGTTCTGCCCTATTTGAAAATTCTAATAATAAATTAGTCATCTTTAAGATGCAAATCAACGATATATTCAAGTACTGGCTTTGACTGATGCATGTCCCCAGTAGTCCACTGGTAGAAACCATGTGGGAATTGATCTCTACAAAAGTGTTCCCAATCCAGTTGTGTTGGTCTCAATTTTCTTCAACAGGAGCGCATTTTATTTTTTGCTCATACTTGCCAGTTTAAACCTTCAGTATAAATCCTATTGGGTTCAGCTCCATCAAAAAGACTGCTTGCACAGTACGCTACAGAAACGTTCGGTTCTTTACAAATGTACAGGGACAGAGTCTTGTTTTGACTATCTTGTATTTTAAGGGAGGAAGTATGGCAATATTAGTCTGAGGGAAAAAAAATGCTTTAATGAAAATCTTAAATTGTCAGGTTTTCACACACTCCAAAATTTTATTTGTACTCACTTCCATTTCCCCTGTTTCATATTAATGTGATCTAAGATTTAATGAATATTGCAAATGGATTTTCTTAACGTAAAGAAACTTTTAGTCTGGCTTTGAGAATCAAATATCTGCAGTGAAGCTTTTTTTTTTTTTTTTTTAAATTAGTAATACCGTAAACATGGTCCCAATTTTTATAGTAATTTTCATCTTATGTATCATAAAGTTTTAATGTATTTCTTTATTCCACATTGATGTTTAAAAAAACCAGAACTTTCCTAAAATCATAGTGTAAACTTTTACTTCTTTATTCAAAATATATTTATAGTTATTGTTTATAATGCTCAACATGACAAGTAAACAAAACCGAAATCAGCTTGAAGTTTTTGAAAATAAAAAGCATTAGCTTCTAAGCATATTGGAATTAATGATAATCACAAAAATCCTTTTTCCTATTTTAAGTCAAATATTCCCATGAGATGTATTGTACCAAAATTTCCTGGTTATCAAAAGGGGGATTGCTTTGTTAAATAAGGTCTGTGTATGCTGAATTGACAGAATCTGTTAATTAAAAAAAAAAAAAAAAGGTTTTAGCATAATATTTAAAATTACATTTTTTTTCTTCTTGCACTTGTTAGTGCAAGAGGATTTAACACTGTAAAATATAAGTAATTCAGAGTAATTTACTTAAATATAGGTAAACATCAAAACAGATGTATAAGACTATTATATTGTTTGTCCTCTAGATCTTCTCATAAATTATATCACCCAACAACTTCTTCACACCACAAAATATGTAGTTACGGCCTTGACAAAGATTAAATCAAAATGATTAACACATCCTGCTTTAAAGAAGCCCTAAACATAGCTCAAAGTGCAAACAATTCCTGACTACAGGACTGAAAACAACAGGTTTTCAATGGCAATCGACATTCAATTGAATTTACTTTTGTGACTTATTACATGTTACAGGCTTGAAAAAACACTATGACATGCTTTATTTCTCTGCTTTTCATTGTTCCATTAAAATAAAGTGCTACAAGGACCTTTACATAGGACATTTACTATAACCCTTTCTTTTTTCTCTAAACTCTGACTCAAGGTAGTCTCCTTGTTCTGATTAGGGCATTCCTACAAATTTCTTTTTTGTCTAGCTCATTTAAAATGACAAATCCATAAGTTGTTTTTATGAAAATAATATTCTCATTTGATAAATGTGACAAAAGTGTAAATTTACTGGTATTAGGCATGAAGCTTCATAGTTTCATTGTTCTACTTTCTGTCAGCAATTTTGCTAAATTTCACCATGGAACAAGGGTTTTGCCATTACTACTAAAAAACATCAGGCACTATATGACGTACAAAATTCTGGGACTCAGGGCTTTCAGAGATTGTATCAGACTCAGTTTTATCAACTTGAGTGGTCAAGTGACTATTCCCTCACCTACTGCAGCTTCAGCTTGTTGAGTTACAGGCATAGAAAGGGTCTGAGCAAATTAGGTGTCCATTGTGTAAGAAACAACAGACTTTCATGTCAAATAAGGCTGGAGAAGGCAGTTTACAAATTTCAGATATCAGCTGGGAAGCAAGAAGTCTGTGATAAGAAGGAAAATGGGGTTTTTTTGAGGGCATAACATCAAGCAGAAAGAAGACCCTACAATGACTAGGATTTTGACTAGGACTTTTATGTCAGAAAACGCTTCATATAGCTAATGTCTTGTCACAACTCCCGACCCATCCTTTTCTTTACAAAAACTGACAAGTATGGACCTCAGATACAAGGTTCACTAAACAGATATGCATAAAACTTAAGAAAAAGTGTACACAGATATAACATTCCTGCTTAACAGCTCTGTCTCTCATAGTGTGTTTTCAGTATTATTAGACTGAGAATAAATTCTTTGTTTTGTAAATACAGTAAGGTGTTGGGGTTTTTTTGTAACAAGAGTTTGAATGTGACAGTACTTATAAATGAGATGAATAGGAACTTACTGCAGTTTCCCACCTTACCCATTAGTGTCATCTCAGAAGCCTAAGAAGTGGAAACATCTATATATGACAGAGTTATCCCCATGCCTCTGAACAGTCTCTCCTGTTCTCCTTTTCCCCTATTATTTCCAGTGAAAAAGATCTATTTCTTTTCTTTATAGGGAAAAGGAACTCTCATCACACACTGCGAGTTTGCTCCAAGTGATACTTGTAAATCTTCCCTTATTTTTACTTGGTTTTTTGCTTGCTTTTGTCCTTTGGCTTGTGTTCTGCTACATTAATGATTTTTACATTGAAGTTTGAGCAATACTAGAATTATCACTGATAAACAGTGAAAATGCACAGTAGAAATCGGAGGAATTGAAGGGAGATTAAGAAACTATCACGTTTCAGCTATTTGGAATACATTTTGAGATAGATGAGACTATATTGCTTTAATTTTAATTTCTTTTATAATCATGGTTGCTTATATTTTCTATTCTGACTATTGAAGAAGAGTCACAATAAAAAAGTTACAGTGAGGGAAAAAAAAGCAAATGCTATGTATTTAACCTCATCAGATTTAAGTTAAACCTATGTTTTGTCTCACTATGCATGTACTGAGCAAACTTACACCAATAAAGGTCCAAAGCTTATGGTCTTGAGGTTGTGGTGTGTTGAATGCAGTCCTGATAAAAAATACCCACATCTGATAGATATTTCTGGTTTAGCTGTAAAAACATATAAAGTGACAATATATCTATAAAATAGGGTGCAACCTAGCTTGAATTTATACATTAAAAGTCTTTCTAATCTTTAAATGCCTTCAGAAACTCTTACCATTATTTCACTCTTTGGTAAAATCAAAAGAACATCTGTCATAAGATGATAAAGCACACTAGAAAGATGAATTTAAACCCCTGCTTGCTATAACATTTGTGTCATTCTCCCTTTTTGGGGAGGGGGATTATCAGTTGCCAATAATATTGGTGGTGATTGGACTAGAAATTTAGACTCACGCAGCCAGATCACTACATGGAACTAAGCTTTCACATTTTGTTACTGCATTATAGTTACTTCTTCATAGCATTTTATGTGCAGTCAAACTTTGGTGTTTCTTAAATTAATGTGATTGTCAGAATATTTTATGTTGGAAAGGTTTTCAATGCAGTATGCAATAGATGTGAGATAGATAATAAGAGCTGATAGTACAGTAAGGTTCATATTATTCTTTCTCATTCATTAATTCTGCCCATGTACAGTTTGCTCCCATTTTATTAATAATACATCCACTCTTTGGTAGAGACAGAGTATCACAAATATATTAAGTACTGTCCAAACAGGTACAGAAATGGAGAATGTAAAATTTAAGAATGTAAAATTTAAAATCAAAAAAGCTGTGAATTAATGAGTATTTAGATAGGAATTAACCAGGTGCTGTGGCTGTGTGGAATTCTCCTGTAGGCTAGCTCCGAACCCCACGGCCACAGGTACAGCAGGCAGACCTTGACTGCCACCGCCTGCACAGTGGATTCCACTTCCCTGCTTCAAAGGGACACAGCTTTGGCTCAGAGAGAAGAGTGGACTCTGACAGGGTGAATCAGTGAGAGTGTTTATTCCTCAGATCCTGCCCAGGCAGAGCAAGGACCCAGGCTGTGCAACAGGTTTTAAAGGGGAGTGGAACACAGGGGAGGGGATTACGACCAACCAATAGGAAAGATTCTGGGAGGGGCTCTGCCAAGCTCAATCTACTCAGGAACCAATCTCGGAGGAGGGGAGAGGAGGCCTCTGCCAGTCCTTCGCGCTCTCTCCAGAACCTTCCAGAAGCAGGGGCGAGGCCGAGCCAGGATTGACAGGGCTAGGGAGTAGGGGATACAAGACTGACATGTAGGAAAGCTGCAGGAGGAACCTACTAGGAAAAACAAAAGGGTACATGGGGCAAGCCATTCTTAAAACCGAATAATCAAACACAACATCCTTTAACAACTGAAAAATCTTAAATACACCGCCACAAGGCACCATGTGTAAAGATTTGGTTTGCCTAAACCACACCTTTCCCTTGACAACAAGTAAGAAAAACTTCTTAGGATGATATACAGCTTAAGAATTTTTCAGAGCAAAGCTAGTCTCTTCTTGTGATGGCACAATCATGACCTTTATTTAGGATTTAATATTATTGTACTGTAAAT
>VYXD01006932.1:45498-168096 GCA_013397195.1 Hylia prasina
TATTATAATTAAAAAAAAAAAAAAAAAAAAAAAAAAAAGGCAAAAAAAAGAAAACAATTCCCCCAAAATCCCAGACACCTTTTCCAACTACAGAGCCAAAATACTTCCAGATACAAACATCACGTCACCCTAGGACAGGTATTTGCTCTGTGTATCTCCAATCATCTGCTGGGTTTGTGATGATGCACTCTACCTTTGATATTGGGTCTGAGACCAGGGGGGAAGGGAGAAGCGCGTAGTTTTGTTTTTTTTCCCAGGAACTCTCCTCTGCTGGCTGGCCTTGAGCGTCGGGGNTTCTTGTCATCGGGTATTGTTCAATTTATTGTGCTGGGGAGTGTCTCTTTGTTTTGCCTGTGTAATAAACAGGTTTCTTTCCACTTCTCTCTGAGGAAGTTTTTTCCCGAACCGGTTGAGGGAGGGCTCCTTGGGAGGTTTTCTCACGAATTTGCCCTAAACCTTAACAATACCTCTTTCAAAAGCATTCCTAATGAGCCAGTTGGGTTTTTTATCCAAGAGAATTCTATCCTGATCTTAAAATCATCACATAATTTTCCAGAACACAAAGATATTAAAATTGGTGGGAGACCTCATAGGCAGTACAGCTGTAAACATTTGTTATTTAGATATGCTTGCAGAAGGAATTCCAAATAATGCATTCTGGTGTGGATATGAGAAAACAGGGTTAAAATAAAGGCTGTTTTCGGTTTCCAAAACTCAGAGCATTCATTTTCTTCAACTATATATGAAATTTTTCATGGAAGTAGGGTTTTGATTTCAAAGCTTGTAAATTGCTGAGTTCAATACTATGTAAGGAAGCGAAATCATAATGCTGGTGACAGAAGATACCCACAGGTATTTGGTAACATTACCTGAATTAGACAGTTTTAATCCACTTTAATCAGAAAAAATAAGTCTGTGTTTGTTAGCATATACATATCACTCAGTTTAGCAAAATGTAGAGGAGAATTTATTTATGACTGAATCATACATAATCACATACATTTTCTCTTTGTAGTAATGCCCTGACATTAGGTTTACAGACTTATGAGACATGAGTTCAAATAGCTAATTAAAGAATATAAATATCATAATGAAAATGAAAGTATGCTATGCTGTTCATTAAAATATGTATAAAGGGTTTGCATGTCTCATTATTTTTCATACAGAGATATCAGACAAAAAACACCCAGCAAACAAACCTGATCAAAAAAATCTGTCCACATCTCTGTCAACATTTAATCAAAGACTGGGAAGACAGGCTTACTATGAGATAGTCTGTATAAATCAAGTCATTGAGAGTTCCATGTAATTTCTCTAGCTGTCTAAAATCTTGCTGTCTAATCTGATCATTTACATGACAGCCTTTGTAATGGATTGCTCCAGAGGCAATAATCTCACATATTTTGCAAATTCAGAATGGGATGAATCAATCTCCTGAATGTCCTGTATGTTTCCACAGAGCACAGAGAGAATATGTATGGTGAAATTAGAGAACTAGCTTTCAAACAGAAAATAAAACACAGGGTAAATCCTTTCCAAGTGTCTAGGTATGATGACAGTAGATAATATGTCCATTGTTACAACAATACAGGAAGCTTGAGATTTGGGCATTCATATCATGTCTTTGAATCTGGTGGGAAGCAGTACAACATCTAAATTTAATTTTAGGTGAAAAATCTTGAAAATATGGAAAAGTAACACTCATTAGAAAGTCTGGGAAATAAGCAGCGTTAAAGTCTAAACTGTTCCAAGGAGTTTCATAAGATGAGAACATAGAGCTGAAAGAAACAGTTAGCTTCTGCTCTTGCATAAAATGTGTAATTTAGAACTATTTGCTAAAATGATTTTTATATGATAGTCCTCATCATAGGTAAAAAAGATAATTTTAAAACATCAGTAGCAACCAGAAGTCCAAAATAAAAAGACAGAATACTAAAATCAAAAATTGAAAGGTTCATTATGTGTCTTATAGTATTCAGATTTGTGAGGTGGATTGCCACCATCTCTTTCTTAAAGTGAACACCAAAAAGCTGTTAAAGAGACTTTCCAAGATGTTTGTGTTCTGGAAAGTTTTTCATATGAGCATTCTTTACTGCTCTTAGAGGTTCAGTCTTCCTTCTTTTCAGAGGTCTCTCTGTGCAGTAGCACAAATCAAGGAAAAAAAACCAAACCAGATTTTCTCCCTTGTATATTCCCAACTTCTTATGAAAAGAACATAATTTATAAACGTATATGCATGTGTGTGTGTATTTTAACTAGAGAGGGAAAATCCACAATGAAACCGTTTTATAACTCATAGAAGTTTCAAAAGAACCAAATACAAGAGCATCAACAATTTCTTGTATTTCTTTACAAAGAAGCTGCCATCTTACTAAAGCTTACAAAGATCCCAATTTTCAGAAGCGAAAAACAAAGAAAAAATAACTGATGAAATTATGATTTTTTTTTCACAGAGAATTCAGTATTACTGAAGACTATGGTCTGTGTTTTACAGCATTATCTGTATTACTAGAACAATTAAGAATAGATTTTAGTGTAGTCACACCTTCAATTCTGCTATGGTATTTTTTGTACATGCATTCTTAGAGACCTTTAGTGTCTTTTCATTATAACAATTAAAATTTCAACAAATTACAAATTTGTAATTCAATAAATTTCTGCCAGAGCCCATAAAGCATCTTTAATGTCCCAAACCCAAGTCCTGAGTAGTTACTAGTAACTAGAACAGCCACTGGTCTATAAGAAACTGCTAAAGGCATATCAAGATGGTAATTTCTAGGCCATGTCCAAGAACCTCCCTTTCTGGTTCCGCTAAATATGTTAAGCATAGTTAAAAATACCATTTAGTTGATCATGGAGTCTTCCTTCTTGGAAGCATTGAACACTTGAGTAGACACAATTCAGAGCAATGTGACTTAGCTGAAGAAAAGTTGGATTAAAAGGTCTCAGAACTCCCTTCCCACTCCACTGTTTCTGTGATTCTCTGATTTTATGTTTGCCTGAGTAGCAATTTCACAGTTAAAGAAATCAGTGCAGTTGAAAAATTTATGAACTGACAATTTGGACTATGCTGGATTGGTCTAGAGTGTTCATTCTTCATGTTTAAACCCCCAAACCTGTCAACAATCTGCTTCCTGATTATCCTCCAATAGACTTTTACCTCTGACTTTACAATGAACAGAAATAGCTAATTAGTGTAGGTTTGCAAAAGGAGGTGCTATTTGCTGAGATCAGTCAGAGGCATTAATTATTTCTATCAATTTTTTTTCTGACAATGCAGTGAAATAATTCATTGAACCACCTTAGACTACTATTGAGGCTTTTTTTGGAGATGGGATTAGTGTTTGTTCTACATATACCAATATACATGGAGATAAATCTGTCAGCTGTTATAGTACACTTTGTTCCACCATTGTCCTTCTTGACCATTTCATATGCTATTAGGAAAAAAAAAAAAAAGTAAAAAAAATCACATTGCCCCTAAAAAAAAATAGCTATGTTTTTCTGTTACAGCAGCCTTCTTATTAGAGGGTAAAAATGAGCCAAGGTACAGGCTTCTTGTTAAACACAGTGTAAAAATGGTCCTGGTTTATTCCCCTTCATGGCTTAGTCATTTTAACTCCAACTATTCACTGATTGTGGCTGCAGCAGGCTTCTACTGTAGGTTTCCCTTGCAGCCTCTGACTGCTGGTTATTTCCTGCTAAACTATGACTACATGCATTGGTTTGCAGACTCTGAATGCAGGCTTTTACCTAGCTAGACCATGCCTGCAGGTTCCAAAATCAGGGTTTAACTGCAGACCCAGACTGACCTCACAGCAGCAATTCTCTCCCCAGAATCCTTCTTCATAATTCTCTCCTTCATGCTCCTTAAGGTTCCTCCTCCATCATGATCCCCCTTGACTACTAACTCCCTCATTTATCTCACTCATCCTTATTGGATATAGCTGTGACTCATCAGGGATGAGGTTGTATTGGTTAATTAACACAGCTGTTATTTTTCAGGGGCGAGGTCACCTGTATTCCTTTCGACATTTTTGTGCTCTGGCATACGAATGTGGTCACGCTGCTTTTGGGTCACTTCCTCAGCCATACATTACCCTTTAGTTCTTTTGCTGCTGTACAGTTAGTGTGAACTGCTCATGAACTGTTAATATTAAATGTGTGGGTTTTGCTAAAGGAAAACTACTGACTTTATAATATGGGCTTTTGATTAGCTCTTTTTCCTCAGCATTTCACTTACTAGCAAGAGGATATTCAGCATATTTCTGTATATAATTACATAGAGAGATAATTCAAGGCTCACACTGTACTTCAGTTCTCTAGCTCTACATAATTGCTTTCAATTTAAGAATGCTGAAGGCCAATTAAAATGGACAATTACTGAGATTTTATTAGTTCAGTTACAGCTATGTAAGCTTTGAAATTTTCAAACTCTTGAAGAACTAAATATGCCTGAAGGTATCTTTAAAAACTTCCATGTACCATGATTTATGACTTTATCTTTAGTAAAATAAACATTTTGTTTTAATTGTATAATTAAGAGACCAATCTAATTGTGAAGAAAGCTGAGAGAATCATTGAAAGAAGACTAATAGCTATTAATTTTTCAGCACACTAAGGCAAGGTTTCAAAGGTATCTATATATTGTAGGAAAAACAAGAAATCAATGTGCTTGAGTCAAGTGATATTTAAGAGCCCAGGGTGAAATTTAGTTACATGCCCTTTAGAGGCATCTCATTTTTCAAAAACAGACCCTTCCAGGTGAAAACATATCTGTTTACACATAGGAAGTGACTGAGTAATGACAATCTGTGCAGCTCAGCATTTATTTTATTTTTAAACCCTGACAGTGTTCCTAAATTAGGAACTTTGCCACCCATCTCCTTGAGAGATCCAAGGGGGGGTCTGGTGTATTTTAACTTATATATATTGGTGATCTTATATAATCCTCAGGATGAACATTCATGCAGTTCACCAGCTGCTTTACCTTGTTTTCCAGATGGTAGACTTTCAATTTTTTAGTTGAAAAGACCAATAAATGGCACAATAACCAATGGTTTCTTCTGCACCTTCATCTAGAAATCACATTCTTTCTTGCTCCCTTGTCCAGCTTTCCTACTTAAATACCTTTAGTTTTTCACTAAAATTTCTTAGCTGGATTTGCAAATGGTTAACTGTACATAAAATAAAGTTTTGGATTACACGAGCTGTGTGTCTAGAACTCAGTCTGGAGTGAAGTGTAATCTATACAGGGAAGGAAATCTCTGTAGAGAGGCAATTCCTTGAACAATAAATTGCTTGAGGTGGATTTACCTGCCCCTTCCCTTCCACTAACATCAACATCGTCTTTGAATTTCTAGACTTTTATCAGAGTATAAATTACAGCAATGTAACTTTTGATAGAAAGAAATTTTAAATCACCCACCTGTGGTAGTGGGGCTTTCTTTATTGTAATCCCTTAAATAGCTTGCTCCAGTTTCCCCAGCCTGTTAGTTTATTCCAAGTTTCTTGTCCCTCTCCAAATTGTCTATCACTCCCCAAACTGCCTTTCCCCCCACCTACCTGAATGTCAATCCTCCCTAATCCCTGTCCTTTGTTCTAGAAAGTTCCCTGTCAGTCCTCATTGTCCCAATCCCCTGCCTAAACGCCTCCCTGGAATTCCCCTATTCCAAAAGGCCCCATTGGCCCATGTGACCCTTTCCACTGCCATTGTCTTTCTTATTGGTTGTCAGGTTGTGTCCCCCTCCTTAATCTCCTCCCTGTTTTATCCCTGATTGGTTGGAGAATTGTACCCTCCCTCTGTACCTCCCTTGTTTAAAAGACTGTGCGCAGTGCTGCTCTTGTTCTTCATTTCTGACTCTCTCTGGGGAATAAATTACCTTGAGAACCATACGAAGGATCCTTCCCTGTTCTTTGTCCTGATTCTCTATACTGCAAGGGCTGTAGAGAGCAGAAGCAGCCCTGCTCTGCACCGCTGCTCGGACTGCTTGTGGTTTGAGGGTGGCTGCTCTCAGTGCAGACCAGAGTGAGGGGCTAGCTCGTTGTTCTCTGGTCACTCTTTCTCACGTCACCAAGCTAATAAGCGTTTTAAATAACTTGCAAACAATTTTTTTCTTTCCTACAGTCTGTACACAAGGACAGATTTTATTTTAGTCCACCAGCTTTCATTGTCTCCTTTTTTGCAACAGACTCCGTGCAGTCATCCCTGGATCTTCAGGGCATATGTCTCCATCACATTTGTAACATAGCATTGAGCCTCTGGGTCTCCCCTGAGGCACTGTACTTGCTTCTTTTCTCATTCCTGTATGAACCACCAGAATCCAAATTAACATCCAGCTGAACAATACTTGTACTTTGCTATTTCATCTGTTGCAGATGAGAAAAATACAAAGCCGCTAACAGTGTAGAACGTAAGAGTCATCCATTTCTTCCCACTTTTAAAATGTAGTTTTGACAAGTCATCTTCACTTAAAAAGGGTGGCAAAAGCCAATTATCGACATTCAAGGGTTCTGGTCTTCCACAGAGAGGTTTCTCCTGTGATTTTATTACACAAATCAAACTGAAGTATGGTCCAATACCATTCTTACTTTCACACAAATGAAATAGCTTCATTAACATACTTATGACTCAAGCATCTGTTCAGTAAAATGTTTCAGAAAGATATTATGTTTTGTCTGTACTATTTGTTTATATTGCGTAAGGATCATGCTTTAATTTAGAAAACAGATGTTGTCATCAAGAATAAAGGTATCTGTCTGGCATGCTGTACTGAGATGTACATCTTGGAATGTTTCTTTACATTTAGTTGCAGTTGTTCTTTAAATAGAAACTGCTTTTTCTGAAATGTTCTTTGTATAAAATGATATTTCATTACTTTACCTTAAATTGTTACTTAGAAAGATTTTTCAAGTTGCAAATTATGTAGGGAAGAAGGGATGAACTGTTTGCTGATTTTGATTCTGCAAATTTGTTTAGTGTTGGTTTGTTGTTAATATTTGTTTGGTTTTGGGGTTTTTTTATGTTTTGTTTTATTTTATTTTACTTTATTTTATTATTTTATTTTAATTTATTTTATTTTTTATGACAAGAATTGTCATAATGACTTCAGATAAAGAAAATGGCAGTGCTTAGGTATGCGTTTTGAATTTCACAAAAATTATTTAACTTATTCCTTTCTTATGTTTTACTCAAAATTTGTAATAATTATGTAAACAGCTCTCTCTGCTCTAAAATTACTAATGACAAGTGTGTCACTGTAATTTTTCTTATGTTTTCTTGGAATTTTGATGCTCAAAAATGTGAGGGTTTTTTGGCTATTTTCCTGTTAAGCAACTCAGAACCAGAAAGAACACGGAAACCTAAAGGAAACTCTTAATTTATTTATAAGAAACCTTTATCTTTATTACTGAAATTTAAACATTCATCTTAAAATTCTTTGACTACATTAGGTTACAGATTTGGAAATGTCTCTTTAAACATTTGTGTCCTACTCACCTGTCCCTCCTTCTTGCCTTTCTTATGTGAAGATTGGTGAATGGTGAACAACAACATTTAAAAATCTGTCAAAATAGGCTTAAGAAGAACAGACTGGTAGGATTCTTACTGCTAGTTTTCTCAGAGTAAATTCAAAAAGAGACTAAAATTAGAAAATATCCCTTAATCAGGTTCAGTAAATCTGAAAGAATGATTCACTTTTTCATTAATAGTCATTTTTTTAAAATTCAGAACATGAACTACGGAACAATTTCACTTAAAAAAATTGACAAGGGTGGATAGAAAATATCTAAATTATAGAGTCTGCCTGTTAAGCCAGACCTTTGGTCTTGGCAAGGACAGTTATTTCCGGGTGGAAATGAAGCCAGAATTCTGAACACTTGATTTCTTAAAATATCTTACCCAGTTCTTGAAAAATGGAAATGGAAGAATAGAACATCAGAACTCTTTTAGTCTCAATAAACAATCTATACGGTGGTTATTTAAAGCCAAGAAATTTTTTTGCCCAAATAAATTTCTTGGTCCTGTGAAGCCAAAGGGCTAAACCAGGCTGTTTCAGAAAGCAAGCAAACAAATTAGTCAAAAAATTGAAGTAGGACATCAGACTGCTGAAGTTAACATATTGTGGTTTTCACTACATCATCAGTTCTTAATTTCTCAAGAAATAAAATTCAGGGTTGTTCATTTTACTTTCCTCTGGACTCCCAAAAGTGAGTGTCTCCTTGATATATCTAATTTCTGGCTCAGGAATGTCTGCCTCAAAAACTTTCAGACATGTCTTGAAGCTGTATTTAAAGATCCTGATCAATAAAAAAAGTCGTTTTAGATATTTTACTAAGACAGGAACCTTAGCAGTTTTGGGCTGATGCTTTGTTCAAGCACGATAATACAATTTCTGAGGCTATTAACAGAGTTGTGCAGTTGGCCTAAAATTCATGGATATTATTCATAACTGGCATTCTCTCTGCCAGCACAAAATGCCTAAAGAGTGCATCTCCTGATCTGATGTTTACTCTTCAATTCATAAGATCTCTTTTATCACTTTAAACAGTGTAAGCACCTCTGCGCCTCTGCTAAATGAACCATTCTATGAGAAGGCAGGGACATATGAAGCTTGTTTGTTTGTTTGTTTGTTTGTTTGTTTTTTGTGGTGGATGAAAGTTAAAGCTTATGTCAATAAAAACTATTTTAATACATTTGCAATGAGCTCAGTCAACCCTGTTATCTGGTATTACATATACATAGAAGTATACATATAAGTATACTGGAAAATATATTTGTTAATACCACTGCCAAATTCAAGATGGGACGATGGTTGTAGTCAGATCAGCTTCAGGATTTCAAGAAGAGATAGACTTCTGCAGTTTCCTAATCCAAATGAACACTTCTGAAAGTCAGAGTTAGGTTAATAATGTAATAGAGTGAGATATTAAAGCATATTTTTTGGAGCCCGCTGATTGCATATTTTGCAGTATATGATTTTGACATTAGGTTTTGTTGCTAATTTTTTTTTTGTGATTTTAATCAGATTATTTAATTCTGAACACTTCCTGTGATAATTATACCTCCATCTTTATTAGGAAAAGGTAAATAAACTAGACAGTTGGAAAACTAGGACAAAAAGGATAGCATGAAGAACTTTGAGAAAACTGATGCTGATTTTATCTAAATATGACAAAAAACTAATTCAAATATTTCTGAAATGTCATCATGTTGAGGAAAAAAAAAATTAAAATAATTCCTGATGTAAGTGGAGGTATATTTACATTTTCATCACATCTGATTTTTCTTTCCTTTTTTGGTGTTAATTTCCCATCTGACAGAATGAGCTCTCAATACAGCTGCATGACATCTACTAACATGCATATTTAAACAGAGATGCATGTTTTATATATATCCCTTTATTAGCATTTTTTCAATGCTGGTGCTTGTGTTCAAAAGAATAACCAAGATCATCATAAAGAGATAACACACACAGTGTACAAAGAAACTAAAAAAAAAAAACACACACAGTTTAAAAAAAAAAAAAAAAAAAAAAAAAAAAAAGTTGAGTTTTCACACTGGATGTATTATTTAAATTAATCTCAATCTCAAAAAAGTGTTGGGGTTTTTAAATTAATTTTGTGTTTATTGTGATCAGGAAACTACAAGACAATTAAATGATTGATTTACTACACAAGCCACCTTTAAATTATATTATCATAGAATTAATAGACCCAGTGAGAGATATTGTCCCCCTGTAGTCTACCCTCATGAGACTCCACCTGAAGCACTGCATACAGCTCTGGGGTCCTCAGCACAGGAAAGACTTGGAACTGTTTTAATAGGTCCAGAGGAAGGTTACAAAGATCATCACAGAGCAGGAGCATCTCTCCTATGCAGACAGGCTGAGAGAGTTGTGGTTGCCCAGCCTGGAGAAGAGAAGGCTTCAGGAAGACCTCACTGATTTTTTAGGGAGCCTAAGAAAACTTTGTGAGGGCTTATAAAAAGGAAGGGGAGGAACTTTTTACACAGGAATATAGTGACAGGACAAGAGGGAAAGCTTTTAAACTGAAAGTGAGAATGTTTAGATTAGATATTAAGAAGAAATTCTTTACTGTGTAGGTGGTGATGCACTGAAGCAGGTTTCCCAGAGAGGTTGCGGATGTCCCATCGCTGGAAATATTCAAGTCCAGGCTGCAGGGGACCCTGAGCAACCTGATGTAGTGAATGTGATCCCTGCTGTCATGGCTGAGAGGTTGAACTAGATGATCTTTAGGGTTCTTTCCAAACCTAATCATTCTATGATCCTATAATTCTATGATATGTTTCTTTTTGTTTTCTCTTTTAGAGTACAGTCAGGGTGGGAAATGCTTGAGTGTTTTGATAGCATCAATAATGAGGTTAATCATGATGACTTGATCAGACTGGTATCAAAGATTCAAAACAAGGTCACAACAGAAAAAGATTCTAGGAAACTAATTACACAAACAAAGGCTTAGATTACTCAATGGAAACAGAAATTCATAGAATCCTAGAGGATATACATAAATTACTACCACTCATAGAATCCTAGAGGATATACATAAATTACTACCACATTCATATTGTTCAAATATAAAGAGAACAATATTTGCAATTGATATAAAATGTATCAGGGTGGTCAAAAGTAAAAAAAAACCTCCACAATGAAATATGGAAAGGTATTATGGTTTTGAATGTCCATGTAACAAAATGAAAGATGTAATTTAATGCTGATAAGGAAAAAAAAAGATGAAAACTGAAAAATATGTCCTTATCTTGCAATAAACTTTTCAAATTTAATGATTTTCCCTTGTTTCCATATAAATGAGGAAGATATACTAAATAAATGAAAACCCTCAGCTCAAAAAGGAGCTAAATAAATTAAGTTATAGCATATGTTCATGACATTTTGAATACAGAGAAAATTAATGTGGAAGTTGGACTCAATCTAATGGTTCGATTACATACCCTTAAAGATCTTTTCCAACCTAGCTATGATTTAGTATTTCTCCTAGCACAAAAATTCTAATGTAGTTATCAGATACCTTGCTTGAAATAAGTAAAAGGATGAAAATTTTACACACTGTACTTGAATTGCAGAACTCTTTTCCACCAGTTACCATAGAGCTCAGTGGAATAAATGCAATCAAGAAATAACAGGATAAATTAATGAAGAAAATGTCCATCACGTTTCAGTCACACCCTTGTACTTCAAAATTACAAGGGTGTGACTGAAATCTCCAGATACATACTGCAAATTCTTGGAAAAATCTAAGGTCCTTTTATTTTTTTTAATTTATTTCTTAGAATAATTCCTTAGTGTAAATGATAGGGTTCAATTGACTAGACAGCCCTTTGAACTGACCCACGTTATCTTTTTTTATGTTATGTATAATGCAATACATAATATTCTTAGCAAAATATCAAAAAATATGCTTAGCATCCTTAAGATTTTTTTACAATATTGACCCTTTTAATAAAAATTGTTTCTATATCCCTTTTCATAACCTTGCATGTGTATCACAAGTCTGAATAAATGGAAATGTCTTACCTTGTTAGTGCAGTTAATTTAATAAACATTTATGATTAAATACTGTAAATAATGTCTGTTTTTCCACCTACTCTCATTCTTGAAATGGCACTGAATATCTTTGTCTTTCACATAGGTTGGTTCAAAGAGAATTCCCAGTAAATGAATTCTTCATAAAAACATCTTCAATTATATCATTACCTGCTACTCTGCTATTCCTAGGTCACTAAGTTACCACGGCTGGCCTTGTTCTGTTGAATGATTTCTCATAGGCTTCCTGCATTTCCACACGGCAGCAACCAGAGTCTTTATTGCAAAGTTAACTCTTTCACACAGTATATGCCATGCCCAGGAGGACTACAAGAAATACTAGGGGGGCCACTTCAGAGCTGGGGTAGCCAGCCACCTGTAGCCAGCTCTGCTATACATTGTCTTCTAAGCTCTGTTTATTGAAGGAAGAGAGGAACACAAGTATGCTGGAGTCCAGAACATCCATCTGGCCGCCCTGAAGGGTTTGGAGACTGGACAGGGGGGTTTGGGATCTGTACAAGGGGGTTAGCCAGCCTCACACAGAGCCCAGAAGGACACTGCTCTTGATCTCTGGCCATGGGAGTGAATATCCACATCGTATGAAGAACCACAAGCTGAAAGAACTCAAAATAAGTAGTAGTTAGTTTATTACAGAATGTAGATGTAGAAGTTAGGATTTTTAGTATATGGGGTTTGAAGAGACAAGATGGAGGAATTGGGGAGTGGCCCTGTCCTCCTTGTTCTTGTTCTCGTCCCCCATCTTTTGCTGAGTTGGATTTTAAGGATTGGTTTAGAGTAGAAATGACATATTAACATAGGTAGTAAGTATTGATAAGATTTTGTAAATAAAAAGTACGTTTTGGATGGTGATTGGGTCAAGGGGATGGTACATGAAGTCTGGACCCTCTGACCCACCTCACTTCGCTGCGTGTCTCGCTCTGCTGGGGATGCCTTGCAGAGCTGAGGAAGAACTGAGAGATAATGAAAGAATAAACAACCTTGGAAACATGAACTATCAGACTCAGCTTGTCTTCTCTGGCACCGGCGTGGAACTTTTAGGGCAAGAAAAGCCCAAAAACCTTATTACCTCAGGGAACAGCAACCCCTAGGAAATCTCAAGGAAGAGCAGCTTTGAGAAGTAGAGATGACAGTTCAATAAATGCTGCTACATTTTGTTCCTAGACCTTCAGTATTTCAGCTAGGTTTGGAACCCCATACAGAATATGGCATTTTGTCTTACTTATATAATCTATCTCTATCTCTGTCTCTATCATCTCTATCTATCTCTATCTATCTCTATCTCTATCTCTATCTCTATCTCTATCTCTATCTATCTCTATCTATCTCTATCTCTATCTCTATCTATCTCTATCTCTATCTCTATCTCTATCGCGATCTCTATCTCTATTGCTATCTCTATCGCTATCACTATCGCTATCACTATCTCTATCTCTATCTCTATCTATAGATAGAGGGAGAGATAGATATTTGCAATATGCAGTCTTGATGATGTTGAATTTGGAATGTTTATTCACTCACAGATTTTAATTGCTGGGAGTGAATAAACATTCCTAATTCAAGACCATTTAATTAAATGAAGAAGCTGACACCAACCGCTACTTGAAATGATACTGTTTTGGAGAGAGAAAAGAACAACGAAAGCCTGAGTCCTTGATATGTATCAGATTGGAATTTAATGGGCTCAAAACCTATAACTAGACAGGTCTGGGCTTCACAGTTGAACGGTTCAATAAGTAGCTTTTTATAGTGCACTGTGGTAATTACCTCTTACATGAACTACCTGTTCTTGAAAGAATGACACTTTAATCAGCTCCGTAGAGATCCTGACATGTGAGGTACTCTGTGCTTTTTTATTGTTTTGAGTTTTTTTAGGGGGATTTCTATTTTGGGGTGGGGATTTTTTTTTTTTTTTGTGGGTTTTGGGGATTTCTTTTTGATCTACAGTTTTTTCATTTCTTTTTGACTTTACCGGTGTTAAAGGAAAGATGTTTGGACAGGGATGCTTTCCCAGTCCTACAGCACAAGTTGATAATATAGAGCAGAAGGTTGCCTATTAGGATAATCAAATATCGAAAATAGTGCAGAGTCTTTATACATTGAAATCTTCTAGCATTCGTATGTTGTGCTAATTTTTACATTGAATCTTCATGTAGTTTTGTCCTTGGAAAAATGGTAATGCACTACATAGGCTGTTGTACATAAAGATTTAGGTGAATTTTTTCTGCATTCAGTAGCTACTTTGTTGATGGCAGTTATATCAGACAAGACATTTGTTTCACTCAGGTTTAAATTAGAAGTCAGACAGTTAGAATTGATAAAATTACTCTAGTATAAACTAGAGAAATGTGAGAACCCCTGAGACAATGAGCAGAAGGATCATCTACTGGTGTGAGTAAATAAGGGACACAGTGAAATTTTTGGAGCAAATTTCCAAACTGGAATAAAATGTTTCTTGACACTTCATTATATCTAATATAGAAAGTTCCTGACTCAGTCAGCAGTCTGGATCCTTGTAAGGACAATAAACAAGATATGACAAGATGCAGGTAAAAGCCGGTACATACCGAACAGACATAGGAAGTGGCACTGATTCCAAATCCAGGCATCCATGTTTCTAGGAGGCTTCTGATGGTTCCATAGGCAACCAAAGTCATGTAGACAAGATAGACTGTTTTTTTTTTTTAAATCAGTTTTGTGTCTTTCAGTCATTCAACTTAAATTCTATTCCCATCTGTATTTATGCCTTTTCAAAATAAACATCAAGATTTCTTAATGAAGTAAAGAAATTTCTTCAGGGGACCAGCATATTTATTGCAGTTAATTTTTTTATGATACTAAAGCAGTGGAGAACCAGATGTTTTAAACATTCAAATTTTATAACACTTATGGGCCAGTGAGCAGATGTTTCTAAATTTTCAAAACCACATCGTGCTGCTTACAGGCAGGGATAAGTAACTGACATTTTAATATCAGAGGAAAAAAAACCCTAAAACACATCACAGCCATTTTCTGCAATGAAAAGATAAGTAGCATCAAATACATCAAAAAAGGAATACTTTATCACACTGATTGTGTAAATGAAAGTGTAATTCACAGAAATTTGTCAATTGCTTATTGAAAGTGTAAAAGTTAGTAAAATATTGTGATCATGTATATAACAGACACTGTACAGGAGATTGACCATGTTGCTTTCTGATTTTCCAGATTTAATATATCCTTAAACAGTTGTATTAGAGCAGGATTTTAATAGATTCATAAACAGGAGAAGCAGTGGTGGGATAGATGCTTTACAGTGAATCCTGCTTTACATTGAACCCAGAGACCCATTAAACCCATTTTGCAAGAAAGATAATACTTACAATGATTGTGAGCAAAGATCAAAAAGATCCTGGAAACAGACGTCAAGAGGAAACAGTAAGAGTGCCTCCATTCCACTCGCCATTCGGACAATGCAAAGGAAAACATGTCCAGCAAACTTATCTCCATTATTTTTTTGTGTGTCCATTCTTCACAAAAGCAAATAGATAAAATTTGTGTTACCTGGATGTCTTAGGTTAAAAAATGTAAGATGTGCTCAAAGTATGTATTCTATCACCATCTTCATGAGGTGTTGGAACCAGGTGGGGCAGTGTTTCCCTTATCTTCTGCTAATGGCCCATCAATGCCTTGCCCTATGACTCATAGATAACTCCCTCCGGAAGCCGTTTCTGTTAATGGGCCATCAAGAACCCATTACATGACTCATAGAATGATATCAGCCCATTGTGAGATGCTCCACCCAGGGGGAGGAGCCAAGCATTTCCCACCTGCATATAATCCTGGGTTTGGGACAGCAGAGCCAGCTTTTCTCCCACTGGATTCACGGAGGACAAGAGCTACCAGACCTCTCTACAAGACCACTGCTTCGACAAGACCATTTCATCTGGACTGCTACTAACACCCTAACTAACAGGGTGTCAGGTTGTATTCTGACTCTGTCAGTGGTATTTTTATACTATTGAATTTATTTTATTTTACTTTATTTTACTGCTTTTCTTTTGCTCTTATTAAATTGTACTTCTGACCTTGAGTCTCTCACTGGTTTTGCTTCCAAACCAGCACACTGGAGCATATCAGATTGTTTCCTCACTTATTGAAGGTCCTTATATATAATTAAAATATTGACAAAATGTTACTGTCCAACTGCAGATATGGACTGCTCAAGCCACATGAGATGGAGTAGAAAGCTCCCAGGCTTAAAGCCAATTAAGTCATGAACAACCTTGTTGCAAAGAAAGAACCAAAATGACCCTTCTACAAGCCCATAAAGCTCCACTTACGAACACTGTGTTTTCAATATATTTCTACAGATTTATTGTTACAAATTTGATTGACAGTCTATTAACTTCTGATTGGAAACCTCAGTGATTCTGGGGGGCAGAAGAGATTAGGGAAAGTGAGAAGAGGTAAGGGAAGACATAAAAAGGTAAGATGAAGTGAAGCAAGGCAAGGCAATGTAAAAAGGAAAGGAAAGGTGCAGTTGCTCGCACTGAGAAATAAAAACAGACATTAGCAATATTTTGCTGATTGAAAGATTTGGACAAAAAAAGATGAATAATTTTATTTTTCTTTAGTGCTCCATAGGTTTCCTTTGGGATTTAGACAATACATTTTACATTGTAATATTTCTAGAATTTATACTGTGTGATCAAACCTTAAAGAAAAGGAGGATTTGAAGTTGTATTCAACATTCTCACAAGTAGATATCATTGACTAAGGAATAAATACTTCATGCATTTTTCATTTCTTTTTCTCAAAAATAAGGTTTGATTGTGACTTGATTTAGTGTTTCATCCATCTAACAATAATTTATTTTCCACTGACAGCTAGTGATCATAATCAAAGGCATAAATTAACATGTAAATATATTCTAGAGTGTGTGTTTTCAGGAAAGTTACCCATTTCTCCACACTAAGTTGGAGCTCGTGATCAATTTTCTAAAAGCTATTTGGCATAGGGGTTTTGTGTTGTTACATTTATGTTATTTTAATACTTACAGAAGTATTTTTTACAAATACTAACTGCATTTGGCTGTCATAAACTTCCAGAAGTTTTTTTAGTGGTGGAAGGTGTGTAAATTTTCCAGTTTATGATTAAGCAAAACCTGAAACATACTATTGTCTAAACACGGAAGTATAAAGAGAGCTGAAAAATTAAATTGCTTATTTAAAAGAAATTCTTTTCTTTAGGAAGCACAAGAACATTATTTTGTAAATCTTTGCTTATGAAGAAAATGACTTGTTTAAAACCCTAGGTTAATAAGAGAACTAATCAATACAGATTTCCAACTTTTTATACTACTTTTCTTTGGTAAAAAGTAGATGGATGTAATTCTGGGTAGAAACATGAAGATAAAAAATTAGAGAACAAACAAAACAAATCAAAACTAGGGCAAGCTGAGAATTTTAAAAGCAAGCCTAAGCTTTTCTGAGCCCCATATCTGATCAAATGTTTCTTATAGTCTTATAATGTCAGCATTTGACAAGAAATTCAAGATAAATCCAATACTCAAAGTAGCTCATATTAATCACTGCCTAAGCAAATTGCAAATGCTAGTATTTAATTTCAGAAAATGTGTATGAATTATTCACTAATATAGTTTTGTCCTTCTTAAGGGCTACCAGTTTAACTTTCTTTCATACTCATACTCACAACTGTATTAAATGTCACCTTCTCTTATGACAAAAATGCAAAATATTTTTGTACTATAATTGCAGTGAACTTGTACTAAAAAAGTCTTAAATCCACTAGCAAGGCCTATAGATATTACTCATATGTTCTGCAGATGTTATAGAAAAGTGACTTTTTTGCACTAGCTATAGTATGGAAAAGACTTTAATATGCAACATATTTTCTGAAAGGTCATCATGCTTGAAGCTACCAGACTTTTACAGTTTGCAGAGTACAAGTCCAAACTTTTCTGTTGTTACTCCTACATCCTGAGTAAATAAAAATCATCTTAAACTTGTGAATTTAAAACTAATTTTTCTTCTCTTTTTTAATGAATAAAAGTATCCATGAAATTAGTTGCATTATATATGTAGACACATACATATATACATATAGAGAAATATAAACATTTATATAGATATGTCTCCCCAATAATGCAATATATTTTAATGAGATCCAGCTTCAATAAAGAAATTTAATAAGTTGTTAAGTTTTAGTTCCACAATGGAAATAAAAACTTGAAGACACTCTTGACTCTTCCTTGCTTGACTAGCCACAGATATTTGGGTTACCTCTTTCCTAAAGAAGGTAAATTTCAGTTTAACGGATATATAAGTCATGTTAAAGACAGGATCAAAGAATCAAATGGAGACATTTACTATGTCTAATGAGAGCTTTGTCAGATTCCTTCTTCAAATTTTCCAGCAAGAAAGGCAGAAAGAAGGACCAGTGAAGTATACTAAGAGAAACACTAATTTTCATCAGAAATCTTTACCAGATGCCCACATTTTATGACTAATTCAATCCTTAATTCAGTGGTTGAAACTATTGTTCAGGGTCTTCCTCAACTGAAACCATTTTCTCCAAACAGTGAAGGAGATAAAGAGAATCGCTGCAAATTGAAACATAACCATATAAAACACTCTTCAGGACATGTAAGAAAAAATTTAAATCAACAAAACACCCCTAAATCCCAATCCTACTTATATTGATTGGATTTTAGATGTTTTGTCTACCAAGCTGTCTGTGATTTAAAATGATAGCAAAGCATGGAGCTGTAGAATTGGATGATTAAGGACCTTTCTCAGTGCCTAGAAAAAGAGATTATAATCTTCTGCTCTCTATGTCCATATTTTCTGTGTTGCTAATTCTGCTATCATTTTTATTTGCCAATTGCATGTTGTATACACCCATGGAGTTGCTTAAATAATGATTGGAATATCAAATGTATTGAATTTGTCAGAGTGACAGTCATTTTGTATTTTACTGCTTTAACTGCCACTAGCATCTAATGTATCTTCTATAGTTAGTGAGGAGACTAATAATGGTAAAGATAATGGTAGCTACTGATTATGTAGCATCAAGCATTGGAAGAAGCTGGGAAGTAGTGGAATCATTATCCTTGGAAGTATTCAAAAATGTGTGGAAGTGGCACCTGAGGACATGCTTTAGTGGTGAACATGTGGTGGTGCTAGGTTAATGGTTGGAATTGATTTTAGAGGTCTTTTCCAACCTTAAAAAATCTATAAAAAGAGTCTTTAAAACAGTTTAAAATTTGCACATCTTACAGTAGTAGATAAGGAGGTCATATTTGGCAAATTAATTTGCAGCAGAGCTAAATACTGAAAATGTTGAAGTCCGGTAAATATAGTGCATAAAATATTAAAAATAACAAGTTCTATAGGTATACAATAACTTCATTCTTAATCCCCTAGAGATACTTGAGTAATTTGCCAGCTGTAGCATTTATTTCCTTTGCTGAAATTCTCCTCTCTTGGTGACTTGGTAGAAAGATATAAATATAAAAAGAAGCCACATGCCTCTAAGTTATATTGTTCTGAAAGTTTACTGCCAATGAAGCAGAAATATTGCAAAACAAAAAGACGCATGATGTGGAGACTAGAAAAGATTTCACTAGATCCCATTTTTTTCTGCATTGCTGACGCTCATTTTTCCAGTACGTTTTGGAAGATTTTCTTCATCTTTTTTTTTTGCTTAGAATCCAAATATTCTCCTTTGGGAGAATAAAATATTTATTTATTCATTTATTTTTATTTGTTTACAGTTGTCGTAGGGTAACTTTATGATGCTTGTATCCCCAGTTGTCTGTTCTGTTTGTGCTGGGTATTAAGCTCTACACCTTTAAGACTGGTTCCCAGAGTGAAGTGGGAGAGAAGTGTGGAGTTTGTTTGCAGAAACTGCACTTGCTCCCCTGCATTCTGCTTCTGAACTGTGTTGTCTGCAGCACAGACAGCAGGAGAGAGCTCTCCTTTGCTTTTTAATTACTTTTTTTAGCTAGCTGAGGCAGAGAAGTCTTTGTTGGAACAGATCAGCCTGGTCTGGACTGAAAACCCAGAAAAACCAGAAAAACCCAGAAAAACAGGCGCTCACACCTGTGGCCCACCAGGGCCTGGGATGCTGCATTCCTGTGCAGGAGGGGTTGATAAGCGACTGAGAGAGCTGAGCTGCACCCCACAATAAGGGCTTTCTGAATTTGTTATCTCTTCAGAACAGTGAGAGGTTTTGTTTAATATTATTAAATTTTCATATTTGAGAGTACTTTTCTTGTTAAATAAACAGTTTTTTTCACTTTCCTCAAAAGATATTTATGCCTCCTGCACTGGTGGGTGGAGGGGCTGCTTAAATTTGCTTTCTAGAGGGACCCCTTTGGAAGTTCTCTCCCTAAATTTGCCGTAAACCAGGACAACAATATTACCAGGTATACAGAGATGCAGTACCTTGGAGTGGATATACCTGGAGCAAAGATGCACCAAGAGAATTTTAATCTTGTCATTAAGAAACATTTCTTTATCAAAAGGATAAAACACTGGAACAGGTTTCCTACAAGCATGGTCAATGACCCAAACCTGTCTATGGTTTAGACCGAGCTGGATAATGATTTCAATAATATGCTTTTACTTTTTATCAGCCCTGAATTGGTCAGGTAGTAGGTTCATTGTAGGTCATTCCCGACTGAAATATTCTATTCTATTAAATTACATTTGTGTTTAGTATTGATTTATTTTAGAAAATCACTCTTAATATTCTTCTTTATATTTTTAAATGGTAATTATTTCTTGGTGTGGGTGGACATGATATTTAATTGAGTCTGAAAGTGTGAAACTATGCATTAAAAAGTACAGTGAATTATGATTAATTGCTCTATTCCAATACATTAGAAACTGTTTATTTCTGTGCAAGTACCTTTTCCTGCACATGTAACGCACAAAATGTTCTGCCAAAATTTTATAACCCCAATATAATTGCAGAGCGGGAGAAAAAATATGCCATATATGGTAATTTGATGCTAGAGGTTGTGGTAGCTAAATGTACCTTGATTAAAGCAATGAAATATATTCACAGAAAAATAAGGAAGGGTCATCCTCCTGAAATTACATCACAAGACATACAAACCATTTATTATGATTTGTAACATTAGAAGAACCACTTTATATTTATTAACAACTTATTGTGTTGTTCTTTTTGTAAGAAATATTATTTTACATAGTAAATGCATTTGTGTGACTCACACATATGTACAGATTAGCACAAATGCAAGAATGAAAATTTGTTCCTCATAGTAGAATACACAGCAGTCTCCTTTCCTATACTCTGGTATGATGTGGTCCAAGTAGAAACATTCAATTACTGAAGTCTACTGTAAAAATCTCCATTTCATTTTGGCAAAAGATTAATTTCACTTTAGGTGTTCTTTATTGTGCCAGTCCTCTTGATGTACCTGACTAAAAAATGTCTATATTTTTGTCCTCATTTATTTTTTTCTTATTTTAGTTACTTTTTTTCTTCTTCTTTCTGCTTCTATCTGATACTCATTTTTATATGAATGTAGCCACTGAATCTAAATTATTAAGGGAACTTGAAATCTAGTAACAAAATGTCTGATAGTTTTTTAAGACATCAGAAGGGATACGACCTTAACAAAGGTTGACCTTAACAAAGAAGACCTTAGAAAAAGTTTTCACTCCAGTGTCATTTGCCACTGTTGTGCAGGATAAGACGTCCTGCTCTGCACACAAATAGCCATCAGGAAATTTCAGTACAACTGTCCCAGCTACTGACAAGATTCAAGATCTGTTCACAGCACTGTGTCTTTCCCACTGTAAACACATTCAGGAGAAAACTGTCTGAGAATGCTGCAGCCCGTGTGTTTGGAACCAGACAGGAGTGTTGCACTGGCCTGAAGGAGACAGCATGGAAGAATGTGATAACACTAAAGTGTTTAAATTTATAGTAAATTTAATTTATAGTAGTCAAATGACTACTGGGACGGTTTTCTGGCAGTGGTAGCTACTGGCATGGAATTCCAAGCATCTTAGAAGGAGTGCCCAATGTAAATCACCCAGTGCAATTGTCTTTAGCTCACAGCATCTCCAGAGCCATACCTGAAAACTGATTGGATGCATACCAGTTTTTTCAGGACAAAGCGATGTTAGGAACCATGCTAACAATAAAACTGTAAAAATGCTTTCTATGTAAATTAACTGCCAGTGTCTATCTTAAAGCTATCTTAAATTAATTTAAATAAATAAAGGCTGTCACTGCAGTAGTGAATCAAAGTAGGAGATGCCAAATCATGGTGGACTTGATGGGGATTTCAGACAAAATAGGAAAATAGTTTTCAGAATCCGTTATGTTCTTGTTTATATACTGTTGTGAAATTCATCAAAATCTCTGAATTGGAAGTTACTGGAAATAGGATCTTCATCCTGTAGCCTAAAAATTTTGAGGCTTTTTTTAATTGTCTCTGGTATTCTGAGAAGAAATTAATTTCTGATTCTTTTCCCAGCTTTTATTAAAGTAGCAGTACAAACTAAATGTTGAATATAAAAAGAAAATGCATATATCTCTGAAAACAACTCCATCATAGAGGATGTGGTAGAATAATACAAAAACACAGAATGCAGTTCAGCTTGCAATTGAGATTATTCAGAAAAAGAAATATTCATATTAGTCAAATAAGTTGAGTTTTTTTTGCAGTGGACTTAGCAGTTGTGCATATCATTTCTCTGACAATCTCTTTTACTAATGGCAATAGTTCTACAGTCGTGTTTTGTATTAAGCATTCAATACAGAATTAATTGGATCATTATATTTTGGTTACATGGTTGCATTATTCACCCATCTCTTATTACTGTAACTGAAAGTTTTCTATTTCCACTTTGACTTTATTGTACACAGTTTTACAAAATATTTCTCTTATAGAGGCTTTATATCATCTAGATTTATAAAACAATTTTATTTCTATTCATTTACCTCACTGAAAGTCAGTATTTCTTGAAAAATTCTAATATACCGGGAAATAGATTAAAAATGTGCATATATTGGTACATATTTAAATATAATAAAAGCATAAAATATTATTATAGTGAAATTAAGTCTGAAAGAATATATCAGCTCTTATGTAAAAATAAAATAAAAATTATAATTATGAAAAAGTATTTCTCTTGAGACAATATATTTCTGCAAAGACAGGAAATTCAGTATTAATTTTATGCATAGGGGAATTAAAGACAGGAGAGCTAAGCAAAGCACTCAGCCTACCTAATTCTACTTCATTGTGGTAGGCCTGTGCTTATTGGTAAGGTTCTGTAATGCTTGTGAACGCAGGGTTTATCCCCACTTTTCCTTCCATTTTTGGACAGTGGCTTGTTATGCCATGACATCTGCTAGAGAGAAATTCAAATTATAAGGGGATAGAATAATTCCCTCAAGAAACATCTTTCAATAAAAGGACCATATAAACCGATTGCATAAAATTAGATGGGATTATCCAAGTGGCATGATATATGACATACAACAAGGGATAAGGTCATTGATCCTTTTAAAACCAATGACATTTGAGACAGATAATTAAATTTTGAGCGGTTTTGACCTTTATCTAATCTCACTTATATCTTAACAATTATAATAAAGAAAACTGTTGCCTGCAGGTAAGCTGTAAAGGAATGATGAGTTTAATGAATTGTCTGGTAGAGCAGTGGCATTTTATTATTGTTGGAAGGCTAGAATTAGTCTTTGTAATTATAAACATCAGATGTCATTATCAATACTTACATGATAAGCTTTTCTTCCCCAGCTGTGCTTTTTATATAGCATACAAGTTAATTTTATCTGTATAGTGCTTTCAATAGTCACAGTGTTCTTCCATTGATTGACACAGAAATACTAAAAACAGTGATAAAACTGTGTTCAGATATAATTATATAGTTTAAAATGTTTATAATAGAGTTGCTACTTAATGTCCAGAACTGCAACAACAACAACTAAAAAGTAACCTACATTATTTTCTGGATTTCTTCTTCCCCTTCTCTTCTTCTTTTAATTATTCCTTAATCATGTTTCTTCTTCATCACCTTTTCCCTACAGTGGATGATCTGTAAAAATTCACTGCTACCTCTCAAAACAGATATTTGGCTCTAAAAATGCATCTGCACTACCATAAAAAGAAGAATGGAAGTGTGCGCAACTAAGAACTTTCGACAACTTGGATTATTTGAAATACTTTATTCTTAGATCCATTCCAAATTAGCTCACCTCCTTTTTGGTCTGCTGAGCAATAGCACTATCTTCAAAACAAATTTGAATGGATTGGACTAGTCTTTAGACACACAGATCTGAGACTATCACTTTTACTCATCTTGGACACAAACCACTGACCTTTTTTTCACTTTTACATGTGAACACAACCAGAGATATAACTGCAGCTTGCATGATGATCACTTCTTATATTTTTTTAATTGATGTTCTCTGTTGTCCACCTGTTAATCATACTAAGTTACATACATAGTTATGTCTTGTAGGTGTCAGTGACAGACACTACCTAGTAACCACCAAACCATTTGAAATATTTGACAAAGCAGTTTTGCAAAGGTAGCAAAGAAGAAAAACTATTGGCCCTCTTCAATAAGCAGGATTGGAACCTCAGCAATGATCCTCCATTTCTGTCTTCTGATTAACACAGAAGACCCTATTTTTCACTTTGTCAAACAAAACAAGGGAATTCACAACAGTTTTGTTAGAAGAATGCAAGATAATGCAATAGTAGAAAATTAGTATTCTAATAATAGAATACTATTAACTCTATAAATCTTTGCCCAAATCAAGTCTGCCAAGGCTTCAAGGAAGTCCTTTACAGGGAGTTTTCTGCACCTCCCTTGGAAAGGCAGTAATGATTCTGTGAAACAGAGCAGTAGCAAGTAGTGTCACTCAGGAGTCATACTGTGACTGGTACTGTTCCTGATACCTTTATTAATGACATAGTGGGATTCAGTGTACCCTCATCAAGTCTGCAGATAACACCAAGCTGAATGGTGCAGGTAATGTGCTAGATGGAAGGAATGCTATCCAGAAGGACATTGTTCTACCTGAATTTCTAGATTTTAGTAAAGCTTTTGACATTTTTTCTCACAGCATTCTCCTGGTTGCTCATGGCTTGGAGAAGTATACTCTTCACTGGGTGAAAAACTGGGTAAATGACTGAACTTAAAATGTGGTGGTGAATAGAGTTACTTCCAGGTAGTCTGTTCCAGGTGGCAATCTCCAGGGCTCACTTGTGGGGCTAGTCATGTTTAATAACTTTATTCAGGCCCTGGAATTGGAGACAAGTGCACCCTCACTCAGCTTGCAGATGACACCAAGCTGAGTGGGAGTGTTGATCTATTGGAGGGTGGGAATACTCTGCAAAGGGATCTGAACAGGCTGGATCAATGGGAAAAGCCCAATGGGAAGAGGTTCAGCAAGTCCAAGTGCCAGGTCCTATGCCTGGGTCATATGCAGAGCTACATACTGGGGGCAGAGTTGCTGAGAAGTTGCTCAGTGGAAAAGAAGCTGGGAGTTGGTCAGAAACTGCTTGAACATGTGTGTGCACAGGTGTTCAAGGAGGCCAATGGCACCCTGGCCTAGACAAATAGTGTGGCCAGCAGGACCAGAGCAGTGACTCTTTACAGCACTGGTGAGGCCACACCTCAAGGCTTATGCTCAGTTCTGGGCCTCTCACGTCAAGAAAGACATTGAGGTGCTGGAGCATGTCCAGCATGCAACAAAGGTGGTGAAGGATGTAGAGAGTGAGTCCTATGAGGAATGGCTGGAGGAGCTCGAGTTGTTCAGCCTGGAGAAGAGGAGGCTCAGAGGAGACTGTCACTGTTTACAACTACTTGAATTTGCCAAGTAAAGTGATAGGACAAAAGAAAATGGCCTAAAGCTTTGCCAGGTGAAGTTGATTTCTGTATTAGAAAAAATTTAATCACAGAAAGTCTATAAAGCATTAGAACAGGCTTCCCAGGTTGAGTCACCGTGCTGGGAGGCACTTAAAAGATATGTAGATGTGATGCTTAGCGACATGGTTTAACGGTGAACCTGGAGTGCTTGGTTAATGGTTGGACTTAATTTTCTTAAGGTTTTTTCAAACGTAAGTGATTGAATGATTCCATGACAGGCTTGAGAAGCAAATCCAGTCTGTATGAGGCTCATAAACTTCAAGGTCAAATGCAAAATACTGTCAGAGGGTGTAAAATGCATGGTCTTTAAAGGTTCCTTCCAACCCAAAACATTTTATGATTCAGTAAAATGCTCTTGTTTTTCCCCTGTTCCATGCTCCCTTCTCTGTCTTTTTTATTATTTCTTATTTCTGTCAACTTTTATGGCTTTTATTTCATGTTCCTCGTATGTCCTAATTTACCGTGTTTCTACCATTGTGTCAAGAATTTATTTACTTATGCTTTCCTCTCTTCCTCCTGAACATTCTCTTCTTACTAAGCACTTTACTGCAATGGATGTAAATAGACTGAACAGTGAAGACTACTGTTCCAAAATAGATCCTTCACTTTCATGTGAACGTGCAGTTTTTGCTTTGTCAGAAACAAAATTGATTTCAAACATCTCTTTTTCAAAGATGTCTCAGTAGGCTTGTTCAGTTTTGTAGTTCATTCATCTCTCGGTCAGTGATTGCACAGTCAGAATTTCTTTACATTTTTATTGTGTGCTTTTTTAATCACATAGAATAACCTCAGCCTGAGCATATTCAATATCTATCCTTTCTCTAACTTAATCAATTTGAAATCTTTCTGATATATCCCTCACTTCAACATTCCCTTAAAAATATGACAGTGTGATTTTATGCCTTACATGCTCACAGCTTTCCAAATATCTCAGTCCAACACATAGAAAAGGGGAAAAAGTCTAACCAACCAACCAACCAAAAAAAAAAAAAAAAGGACAAAACCCTAGACACAACCTTTTATTCCATGCTCTCCAGTTGTCATTCTGAGTGCTTTAAAAATAAATATCTATCTAAAGCTTAATGACACTGACATAATAGAATTATGAAAAAAATCTGCTGCATACCTAAATGGTTCTAAATCTGGAAAAAAAACCCAACAAAACAAAAAAACCCCAGCTTCTGTCAACAAATGCACACTAAAATGTTCATACTGTTTCCAGGTCACACAATTTGTAATTAATTGCTCAATAAAACTCAACTAAATAGTTTCTGTTTAAATTGTTCCATATGCTTCCATATCTTGAAGTATTTTAAAAAGAAGTCATCCGTGCCTTTTATGTTACTGAGTTCTAAATATTTTCCAAAGTCAGAAAATACTGAAAGAACGAGGTACTACTCTTCTCAGGACAATGAGAGAAACAACAAACAAATGAAGGAAATAATTAGTTCTTTAGCTGCTGTAGATGAGTGTAATTTTTTGGAGTTTAAAGGAACATCTTTTACTGTAGAGATTCTAGACTTGAACAGCTAGGGGAAAGATTGGTGCAGTCTGTAACAATTTATGACAAAACAATTGTCTTGGGATGTGGTATAGATAACCCCATTTCTGGAAACATTCAAGATCAACTTGGACAGCTATCTGAGCAACGTGATCTAGCTGAACATGTCCCTTCTTATTGAAAGAGTGTGGGATTACCCTCAGAGGTCCCTTCTGGCTGAAACTGTTCTATGATTCTATGATTGAATTTAAAACCAATACAGACTGAGATTTGAATGCTATGTACATTTTTTTTTTCAGAAAGTAAAACTGTGTTTAGTCTCACCATGAATATTGTGTGAAGATTTTTTGTTCTTTTAAAATTATTTCTCCTCACTTAGACTTTACATTTTTTCTAGTATTTAAAGCCTGTCATATCCTAAGGGATATGTACATAAGTTTTGATATATAAAGTGCTGGAATCAATGAAAAAAATCTCAGTTCACTTAATTAAAATGATTAAACACTAAGGTAAGTTTTTTTCTTTATACATGTGTAGTGCAGTTTGCCAGCTTTCTAGTTCTTAAGGTTTCTGTTTTGAATTCCTTCCTGTTATCAGTGTTTTGTTAATGGGACATCTATGAGTAAACACATCTTGGTTATCAGGCTTTACCTCAAGATGAGATGGGAGGGAAGCACTGGTTTATTACTGTCAGCTTCTCTTTTGTCTCTACATTTAAATATATCAGGCTATTTTTATGTTACTTGTTTGGCTACGTAACTTTTAAACTGCTGCCTCAATAGGTATTCCTACAACTCTGCATTCTCTAGAATCACCAAAATCAAGCAAAGTACCTCTTAATGCTCTTTCAATTAAGAATGAGAATAATGCTATTACATAGGCACATTTAAGTACTTGTCTGCATATTGAAAATGAGTGATTTGTGATGTTTTCCTGAATTTTATCTATCCTTGGTGCCAGATTTTATTTGGAATTATAATTTGGGTTTATGGTTTAATATTGTTTATTTATATTCTGCCTATTATTCTCATTTTTCAACCTTCTTTTTCATTTTTTTCGCAAGCTTCCAATTATGTTTCACATTCAAAGTCCATCAACATAGTTTATCTGATCTTTCTGGCTAATAATGAGAAAGCTCAAGTGAGAAAATCAAGGCTGACCCACTGCAGATAGCAGAAAAATAAATTTACAGTGAACTATGCAGATACCATATAACAGCAACACACGTGCAACTTTTTTAACATACCGTCATTATATATCATGTGTTAGCTGCATCCTTCTTGTTTTTCTTATATTACTCTCTTACTTTGGCCTCTGAAGACTAAATTATACAAGAGCTTAGATGTTTTCATATATATTAAAATAAGTAAAATTAGTTTTACAAAATAATAGTAAAATATTTAATGAATCATATATATATCAGGGTGTAGTATTTTTTTATAATAATTTTTACTTGTTATATGGAACACATTTTTAAAATACACTGAACACTTCAAAGGACACAAAGACTCTTCTACAATCCCAAGAAGGGCTGTGAAATAAAATGGAGAATTTGTTTAATTGCAGTGTTTGGTGAAAGTACTCTAAAGAAACATTAGGACTAAGCAAAAGATTATATGTATATAATTAATCTGCAGTCCATAGATGTGGGAATGTTATTATTTTAGATGACATGTTGCAACTTCGTATTAGTACTAATTCTATAGAATCCACTGTTTTCAACGTCATCCTCAAATTCTGTTGCAAGTGCTATTTTACCAACAGAACTGGGCTGTACAGTTATTGTTACTAAAGGTAGTTATTGTTCTATTTGGTGGCACAGAAGAGACAATTTTCTGTGTATTGTCTACAGCTTTGATGAACAAGGTCTTTTACAAACTGTTGTCCCAAATTTTAGTTCATTATCCCAATATTTCTTCTTCTAAAAAGTCTATTTGTATTATTATATGGTTGATTACTGGTTACAATTTTAGATGACTGCCCAGCCATGTTTCATACATAACATTTAGACCAGATTGCTCAGGGCTATGCTCAGTTCGATTTTGAAATTTACTCTAGGGATAGACAACTCACAGAGTTCCTGTACAAACTGTTTGTGTATCTGACACCCTCAAAATAACCAAGCAATCTTTTTATGTGTGTTAAATTGAATTTTGTATATTTCAGAGTATAACCATTTCCTCTTATCTTCACTGGACCACTGAGAAGAATTTGTCACTGCCTTGCTTGTATCTCCTTCCCCTTTGATAAGATCTCTCTGAGCTGTCTGTTCTCCAATATGAACAGTCAAAGATAACCTCAGCCTCTCCTCACATGACAGATGCTCCAATACCCTTCTTTCCTGTAAAGAAAAATGGGGGCAGACCAACTGACCAAATAACAAAAAGAGCAAGAGGAGGAATGCTTACAGTGCCCATCATCTAAGCCTCCATTTACTACAAGCCTAGAGTTCTCTGTAGGCTACCTATTCTGTGAACCTTTCTTATATGTGGCAATCCTTTGTCTGCTGCAAAAAGCTGAGAACTCTCCTTAAATAATCTTCTTTGTAGCCTGTGCTTCTACTGCATTCACCAGTAACACTCCCTCCTGCTCCTGCTCCTGCTCCTGCTCCTGTTCATGCTCCTGCTCCTGCTCCTGCCTGTGGGTGAGGACAGAGGTACATTCACAGTTTAAAGTGAATCTGGCTGGCCATCTCTTTTCTGCTTTAACTTGAATTGTTATACTACAGTTCTCAAGGCAAACAACTGCTCCTGAAGCCACTGACTGTGCCTGAAGGAAGGCATAGGCACATACTCTCTTACAGGTATGTCTCAGGAGAGGAAATATTTTAACACTGACAGCTGCATTTAGTATTCCTTACATGCCTGACAACTTTTCCCCTGAACTAATTTTCCTGTTGTCTTTCCCTGGGACAGGCTCTTCTGGAACCTGCCAGGTGCTTGTGTAAAGTGCTTTCTAAGCTGGGAAAAAGCTGGATCTTTTATAAGTCTAATCACCATACGTTGCAGGTTAATTCAATCACTTAAAACAGAAAATCTTCCTCCATTTCTCTTCCAAGCTTAAAACATTAGGTTTCTGTTGGATCATATGAATTTGCAAGGCACATCTGTGCTAAATTTGATGCCCTTCAAAAACCAAAGTCATGCTAATTACCAAAGACTGTCAGTAGCAGTTGGTTTCTGAAATATCTTGGACTTTTAATTAATGCCTTAAGTTTTCGCTTTCATGTTTTTCAGATTCTGTGCTGCCTAGGGGTGTAGTTCTGAGCCTCATATTAAGTGTTGGTAAGCTCTCTTCACAGAGTAGGTAGACAAAACAAATCCTTTTCCTGCTGAAGACCAAGGACAACAAGTACAATTTTCAGGCCCAAAAGCATAAACAACGGTGAACTGAAGAGGGAAACAAGGATGAGACCTCACAACCTGAAGTTGGACAATTAAACCCCAATATGCAAATGGCCCAAAATTTATACAAGTGTGAGATCTCGTGACCTGCCAGCCATTTTTGTGACCACTTTGGTTCACCTTGGGTGTAGGCCTAGCCAGGCTCTGGTGCTGCCCAAGGTGCACCCTTAAAGGCATTCAATATATATATACTTTATTCTCCAGCTCTGTTCAGGCTCTGTTTCAGGTCAGCCTTCCCAAGGCATCATAATGTTAAATAAATCTGCATTATTCAGAATAGTCATACAAACTTTTTGATGCAAAATGTGTGAAAACAAACAAAATTGAATCTTTTTCCCCTTGGTGGAACACAGTATTCTAACATGACCCTGGTGTTCACAATATAATAATCTTCAGCAGACAGACTTTTCAAGTAGGAGACTCAACTCACACAGGGACAGTTGAACTGTCTGAGTAAAACTCTTTTCCTTCATTGATTAAAGAAGGTGCCTGTATTTTAACACAAATGCCTCAGATGGCTACAGTACAATCAAACTTGAGGGAAAAAATGTCCAATTCTAAACATTTTTTATTGTTTTATAAATTACATCAGTAGACTAAGTGAAAATCATCTTAGTCCTATTAGAAATTGACATGCAGCAACGGAGGAAAATCGATGCAGAATCTAAACTCAAGTTACAAGATAGTGCCTGCAAAGATACAGGCAACATTTGAGCAGCATGCATTCAAAAAAGATTTGTTTAAATAAATGAACATGTGTTCAAATGGTGAAGTTTTTGATAACTGCTCTAAAGTTATATTCTTAAAGATGTCTAGAACTTGAATAATAACAAATGAGCATACTATTCAAAATGAAATTTTAATTTTGGTCATGCAACTGGGCAATGTTATTGTATGATAATAGACATGTCCATGTTTCCATAAATTTTTTTTTTTTTTTTTTTTTTTTTTTTTTAGAATGTCCATCTTTATGCAGCAGTGTTTTGTGAAATTTTGGGCATTTTTGTGCATTCACAAATTTTTTTTGAGTAAGTCCGTCTTTATGGAGCAGTGTTTTGTGAAATTTTGGGCATTTTTATGCATTCACAAATTTTTTTTTGAGTACTTTAGTAACACGAAGCTGTTGTGATGCTTCTTCTAATAACTCAGACTTCCAAAGTTTTTATTGTAAATTTTATTAAATACAGTGGTTAGGATAAAAAATATGGAGTACACAAGTAATTTGTTTAAAAATCCAGAGAACCATTAATCAGAATTTTTTCCAATCACTTCTAGAATCTTTAGTAAAACTTTTGTACTCATAATCAGACGTTGCCCAAAGGAAAAATAACAAAATAAATATTTTAGTTACTATGCTTATATGTTGCTTTGGATACAGATACCATAAGAAGTGTCACATTCCATTTCTAGCACAGGGAAAAAATCCAAAACGTCAAACTGTTCTGCGGTGGTAGTTTGTTCATACTGCTGGAATTGCACATTTTTGCTTGAACTGTTGAAAATTAACAGCTAAATATTTAACTTTGAAGTGAATCATTGGTAGTCATATGCAGAATGAAGTACATGACATACTGGTAAACACATACAGAAAAAAACCAAAACATTTAATATGCGCTTGTAAAAAGAGTCTTTTTAACTGTCAACTACTTATAGTGTACCCTTTGAACAAATTAATTTATTGGTATTAAATAATTCATTTAACAGTATGTTAGTTATGAATTAGACTCCTCAAAAAAGGACTACTGTTTGAATCAATACATTGCGAGATACCAATTAACATAGTGAGAGAAAGATGAAAAAAATCATTACAAATGCACAAATATAATATCATAGTAGTAAGTTACTTATATATAACATATTTTATTTCTTAAACTCTATACAATTTCTATATACTATTGAAGCATGCATGCAATAATAGAAAGAGAGGAAGGGGCAAAGATAAGAGAAGAAAAATACTGTAATAAATGTAAAATGTCATTGCCATAAAAAATATTGCTTGATATGATATTCTTAATTTTCTTCATAGGTTTCAAGTACTATTTATCAATCAAAAAGCAAAGCATTTTGAGAACCTCAAAATACAAAGGGTTGCTCCGACAAGAAGAGAAAGAAAGGGCAAGAAATTTTTCATTGCATTGCTACCCAATATTTTTCTGTCTCTTTGATAGCTGATATTGGCTGGACTGAAATTTAAGTTCAAATGTTAGTTATTTAAATGTGAATAAAACTGTTATTTGGTTTAATAGACACATTCTGTATATAAAAATATTTGACAAACTTAACAAATGTAATAAAATTTTCTCAGTATATGTATGTTATGTGAACATCAGCCAGAGGAAGATTTTGTGTAGGAGGATCCAAAAGCAAATATCATAATGACTATTTCTGCTCTGTAAACTATTTCTTCATTTTTCTGCTTTTATTTTTTAATTAAGATAAATTTAAGAAATGTTTTACTATTTCATTTTAAATTCACTTTGCACAATAAGGAGAGTTATTTTTAATTCGTTTATTTATTTTTACATCATAGTGTGTCACTAAATAGAGATTACACGTATGGTCAGATAGAGTTATTAATCACAGACAACTTGAGCCAAAAGTCAGGTTTTCAAAAAGAGAATAAAGAGGAAGGGGAAAAAAAACCCCACCACAACCTAAACAGGACTTCTGTTTCCTAACTTTCTGTTTCCTAACCTTTATAAATTGCAAACCCCATGGAAATAAAGAATGCGTCAAAACATTGAATTTGACTGTTAACGTAAGAGCTTCCTTCTATTTTTCTTCAAATAACAGAAAAGCATGAAGACTAAACCTTAAATGGGTTCTGCCATGAAGACAATAACATCTAACAAAAAGTTCGAGGTCTTTTTAGTTTTCCCCCTTATCCATTAACCATAGCTCAGTTATGTAAGTAACAGAAGCACATCCCCACCTCAGTGTCTGAAGAGTAACAACCCCCATTTTCTTCAAGGCAGATGCTGCAAGCCAGGACTGACCACTCAACTCCAACCAGATCCCAGTAGCTGGCACTTACTCCTTGCAGCATTCACACACATGCAGAATAGGGCGTGAGATTATGCAGAAATAGTTAGGATTAATAGGACAGACTGTGTTGATCAGGAGCAAGGCTCAGCCAGAAAAGTGTACTGACCCTCCCTGCTTTACATGTGGACACATCTTTCTGTTCCCTCTTTGCTCTTTGCCAGTTTCCTTCCACTGCTCATTTCTTTATTAGTTTGCACAAAATTAGTAATTTCACTGTGGAATCCCAACTCCTTGTATGTCTTTAGTTCCCACTTATTAGCTACAAAATGCAGGTGATCCTCTCCAGACCTGTGCCTAGAGTTTTTAATAGCCTGTCAAATACTATGACTGACAATGTTTGTTTCTTGCCGTTGTCTCCATTATTGTTTGCCTGTAAGGCCTGTGTCTCTGTATGTTTCTTATGTGTTACCTTCTTCTTTTCTTTATGATCACATTTGACAAGGTCTTTAATCATATAATCTTCAGGGAGGAGACACAGTCTCCTGCATGTTCTTACAAAGGCCTGAAAGGATAAAACCTTGCACAACATAGTCTGACTGCATAGGTGACTTTGCACTTAACAGTACACTGGCCTAGCGGCCTTCTCAGGTGCCTTCTGAGCTTTGAGAGTTATTGAATTACCCTACTGTTCTATAAGGGCATTCAGGAGATGATGCTAATTTATGGATTGTATTCAGGCTGGTAATACCTATTTAGTGACATCAGAGGGAAGGAGACCTTCTTTGTTAAACTCGGTAACATTGCATGCTATGTAACTGACATTCTCCAAGATAAGAGTATATTTTGATAAGTATTGAGATTTTTTTTTCTCTATCTCAAGAGGAATACTTCCTTTGTTAGCTGTCTACACTAGATAATGTTTCCATGTAATCAAAAAAGAAGAAACACTGACATACTGAAATCGACACTTGTAAAAATCATTCCTGCAGCTCAGGACAGAAGCAAGTCCTTGGAGCTTTTTCTTTATATAAATCTACTGTAGCCATGTTATTACTTCACACATATATATTTCAGCCATTTTAATGCATTAATCAACAATATTTGGAATATAATCTTTTAATACAGCAGTGAGATTTTCATCCTGAGGGAAGGTAAATTTGTTGTCAGGATGAATACCTTGTACTGGGTTTACATGGCAAGGTTTTGCTAGCAGGAGGCGTTTGTAATGTAGAGGTGACTCCTGTGAGAAACTGCCAGAAGCTGTTTCCATGTCAGCCAGTTCCAGCCAGCTACAAGGCAGACCCACTGTTAGACAAAGCTGAGCCAAATAGCAACATCAGTAATGCCTCTGAGAGAACACATTTTTTAAAAAGTAAAAAATGCTTCACAGCGGCTGAGAGATTTCAGAAAATGTTAGAGAAACAGCTCTGCATATATCAAGGTCAGGGTAGAAGAAGGGGAAAAGGCTCTGTAGGAGACAGACCAGAGAACAACGAGGAAGAATCAGCAGAAATGAAGTACTGTAAAATGAACACAACCCCTACTTCCCATTCCTGCACTTTTCTTGGGGTGGGGGGAAAGAGAAGATTTTGGAATGAAGTTAAGCCTAAGAAGGGAAGAGTGAGGGAAAAGTGGTGTGGTTTTTTTGTTTGGTTGGTTGGTTGGTTGGTTGGTTGGTTGGCTGGTGGGTTTGGCTTGGTTTGGTTTTTCTTATTTCTCACTATCCATATTTCACACTATCTCACTATCCACTATCTACTACTAAAAAAAAAAATAAAAATAATGGCAATCAATGGACTTGAACTTCCCTAGTTGAATCTATTTTTCCATGACGGTAAATGGTAAGACATCTCCCTGTCCTTACCTCAGCCTGTGGGATTTTTGTCCTATTTTCCCCCATCTGTCCTTCTGATGGAGGGAAAATGATAGAATTGTTTGGTAAGCACCTGGCAGCCAGCTGAGGCCAACCCATTAAGTTTCTTTAAATTAATGTCTAAATATAAATTTCCACAGAGATGAGTAAGACTTATGCAATCCCAGAAGCTTCAGTACCATGCAAAAAGAGCTACTGCCCAATGGTGTGAGTGTCATTCAGATTTGAAAAACTTCTTTCTTTCCTGAATGAAATTTTTTCTCTTAGATTTAGAGACCTAAGTTCACATCTACATGAACATATTTTGTATATTTCCTCAGAAATATAAGCTGAGATACTCAGTGTGAAAAATATAGGGAAATAGCAGAAGGTGCAAGGGAATATATAGGAATACAATGGAAGTAAAGGTAAAGGAATATTTGTGGATGTCAGTCTGAGCTTTTAATTTATCTGATATTCACAACAAAGTCAAATTTCAAAGTTAAATTTCTGAGTTACTGCTCCACTTGTGATTATTTATTATTTTCATCATATTTCTTATCTGAAGATACTACTGATGGTTATTTTGTCTCCTTTCTCCTTTTTCCTTTTTTTTTTTTTACTAAACCCCTTCAAATTAATTTAATATCAACAGTTTTAGGGTTCTTCTTAAAAATAAGTTGTCTTTAATATCAAAGCTATAGCTTTTCCATAATATGGAATGAACATAATAATTTTGCTTCTAATACATCAACACAGTTTTAGAATAACACTTTTTAAGCACTTGTGTTATAAGGGCCAGGTGTGGAGAATGTTCAACACTAAATTGCTCTATTTACAGCTTAGCTTTGTAGGTGACAGATTTAGTAACACCCCCCCCCNAATCATCAGCATTTGTTCATCCCTTGCACAAAACACCACTATGCAGAAAATTTAAAATAAAGCATATAATAGCCATTTTTGCTAAACAACAGTGCAAACTCAACAGAATAATCTCATTTAAATGTTCTTGTAAATTGTGTTAAGAAGAACTGGGCATGAAGTATAGTCAAATACAAATCAACACTGGCACATATATTTCCTTTGTATCTATTGCATTTTTCTCTACACTGACCACAAATGGACAAATTAGAAGTGAATTTTGTTTTATGTATTGGAGATCAACAGAAGAAGAAAAACAGTGTTTCATGGGACTTCATACCGTGAATCTTTCTTCCCTGATGAGGGATCATTTGTCTCCACAGACAGCTTAAACCTTAGAGATTTAATGTGAAATACGAGAAATTAGGGTTGAAGAAAGGATTTCTCCAAGTGTTTCCCATTGCCAGCAGCTCAGCATTTTGTGACTTATCCTTGATTCCTCTGTCCTGCCAATGCCATTCAATACTGATCCTTAGTTTACTTGACCTGACAGTAACGTAGTCCCATGAGTGTAGTCTTCACTTCTTAAAATCCTCTAAAGTGCAGTCTCTAACAAGCAGAAAGAAGAATTTGATTCTCAGATACTCAAGCAGAATAAAAAATAGGTGTCCTGTGGAAGACAGTGATAAGCAGATGGAAAATGCAGCCTGAGAGCTTTGTTAGCTCAGAACATTTCACTGCATGTTCTCAACAGGTGTTAAAGGGAATGAGTTAATTAGCAGAAATAATCACCATACATTTTATTTAGTAATGCCGATCAGGTATAATATGCTCCCATTATTATAGGCACATGAAAAATGTACCTTCTCTTGCAAGAATGAGAATTTCAGACGTGCTTATCATGGGACTACATTTATTCCAACTGAAATCATGTGGATCCTACATTTTAATTCAAAGACAGCAAGTGAACCAGTATGTATACTTTGCAAATGATTTCTTTGCCCACAGTTGAATTTATATCAATAAACTAATTTAAAGGTGACAGGGAAGGTTTGTATTTCTAAGAACATCTTAATCAGTAAGGGACAATTTGACCTTTTTTTAATTAGGTAAAAATTAAGCAAAAATCTAAAAATATTTTTAAAAAAGTGGAAATTTCACATGCTACTCTGGACATTCTGGCACCATCAGATATGTCTCCTATGCAAAAAACTTGCATGTGGAGCATATTCTCATTTTCATAGTTTGAGATCTAAATAATTTTGGTGGGTTTTTTTGAATGGACTTCTGCTTAACCTCTTTTTAGAAAAGTAGCATACAGAGTCACAGTCAACAAACAGCCCAGCATTGCTGTCTATCTCTTTGTATTGTAAAATTATTCACTCATTTCTTGTGGTATACTATTTCCTTAGGTATTGTTATATCTGTTTAGGATTAAAATTCCCTCTATTTTGTTCACATCAGCCAAACAATGTTGGAACATGTCTTCTCCTCTTATGTCCCTGAAATGCAATAAGCTTTACTTGATTCTTGTATGGATATGGTTCTAAACTTCAAGAGATGAAAATGAACAAATCAATACATGCACCATAACACTTACGGAGAGCTGCGAATATGGAAGATGGAGAACAAATAACACACTCTGTGAAGTCTATCTCAATTCCTGCTGAATGCTCTAATCCTCCATGATGATGGAGGAAGAAAGACTGAAATGAAAGGAATGATCAGTATAGGAGACATGACATGGATCAAGACATTCAGCAATAAAGCAAATTCTTTGATAGCAAGGCACTACTTTACAATTCATCATTCCATTAATATTTACCCCAAATTCAATTGTCCCTCTTTGGTCACACTGAGAGCTTTTAAAGACAGAGATTTAAAATGGCCAGTGAAATTCTTGTATAAATTGTCTATGACTTCTCATTAGGTTGCCACTTTTGTCTGATCTTTTTACTGCTGTTCAGGGAACACGAGTTGAAAAATACATCTTTGAAGAAAAATGGAAAAAATCGGCTCACTTGGGCTATAGTTACATTATTTCTGTACCATAGACCAAGGCCATTCTTAAAATATTAAGGCCCACCTCTCTGTAGTTTTTCTTTGTTTCTAGTTGCTCCTATTCTACTGGCAGAAAGAAAATATATGTTCCACTGAGTTCTATTATCTGATTATTTTTGCAGCCCTACAGATGTTAGTACTGATATTGAGAACTAACAGATTGAAATAAAAAGGAAGAATGGCAAATCCCTTTTGTGGCCACACAGACACATGGTAGATGAATATGGTAAGCTAGGTGGGAACTTCTGCTTGCAAATACTATTTCTCAACTTGTATTTAATGTCTGAAACTTAAGAGTACCAAAGTAAGATCAGAGCAAATACAGGTAAAAGAAATTTACGTCCCTCATAAATCTGTGATCCAGAAACTATTCCCAAACTCATAAGCAGAGAGCAAGCACCTAGTTGTCTTAGAATAAGACATGCCACAGTAGCACCAAGCTGTCTCTCCTTTTTATTTTTTTGAAAATTCAAACCTTTGAAACCCTAAGTCTTAACAGAGTGCAGTTAACCAAGGCATTTTTCACATCCGATTTTGCAAGAGGGTGCAGAAGAGGCAGCCAGCAACTCTGCTGAGGACAGCACAAAACAGATCAGTAACAGTGGTGATGTACCACAAGGCCTGGAGAGAACAGCAGGAGGTGGGTTTGTTGCCTTCAGGAGTTAGCGTGAGAACCATCCTTGCCATCAAATGAAGGAGTTATAGAAGAATTTCAGCAGAAGGACCTTCCCTGAGACCCTGCAGTTATAAGAGGAGTCTAAACTCCCAGCTCTGCTGAATGAGGTGTGATAGAATCTGTAATTTTGGGAATGGGAAATGGACTTGTCTATCACGGTAAAGGCTAGAAGCTCATGACTTAATATCAGAAGCTGCTCCACTTGTAGATTTGCAACTGTAGAAGAGTTTTAGTGACCTGGAAGCAGGGCTTGGAGCTTTGCCCAATGAAACTGAATTGGAGCCCTACAGCAGCATTAAGAAATAGCCTCATGTTTGTAGGCCTGATTTTATTTGAAAATCGAGCCAGCTCGATATCAGCTGAAGAGAAACTATAGCAGGGCACAAGAATCAAGGAGGTTTCTTGAGTGTATTTATGGTAACTTCCTGATGCAGATGGCCAGTGAGGAGAGTGTGGGTGCTAGGCCTCATACTTAGAAACAAGGAAGAAATGGTTGGGAATATGAAGGCTGGAGGCAGGTTTGATTGCAGTTACCATGAGGTTGTTCTGTTGAAGATCCAGATGGGAGGGAGCAAGGCAAAAAGCAGGATCACAACCATGTACTTTAGGTGTATAACCCAGATGTCTGTACTGGGATTAGTACCACATAATATTTTTTTAGGGACTATATGCTGGGATAGAGTGTGTGCTCAGCACTCCGGATGATATAAGGACAGGAAGAGTGCTTGATACACCAGATGGTTATGCTGAGCTTCTGAGGGATTCAACAGGTTGGTGAAATTGGCCAGGAGCAACCTCATTAAGTACATAAAGGGCAATTGCAAATTCCTGTGTCAGGAGAGGAATAGTACTGATGTACCAGCATAGGCTCAGGGCTGTCTGGCTAGAAGCAGCTTCAAAGAGAAGGACCTGAGGGTCTTGGTGGACAACGAGCTAACCAGAGATCTTTCCTTGCAGAAAGAAAGGTCAAAAGCCTTCTTGGTACTAGGAAAAGTATTACCAGAAAGCAAAGAAAGTTATTGTTTCCCCTCTACTGAGAACGAGTGAAAGACATCTGGACTTCTGCGCCATTTTCTGAGCTCTCCAGCACAGAAGAGGCATGGAGCTACTGCAGTTAGTACAGCAAAGGGTCACAATGAAAATTAAGAAATTTGAGCATCTTTCATATAAGGACAGACAACTGGGATTGCTCAGTCTGGAGAATAGAAGGCTCAGGGTTTGATCTTATTAGTTTGTACAAGTACTGGAAGGGACAGTGTGAAGAAGATGGGACTAGACTCCTCTACAAAATATCTAGTGACAGAACCTCATAAAAAAGAAAAATACTTTTTTAATTCAAACAGTGTCTTGTAATGAACTACTTGTGGGAGAAGTGGCCCAGAAATATTTGGGGTCATTATACTTGGAGGTCTTCAAACCCTACCTGGGCATGGTCCTGGGCAAGCTGCTCTAGGTCACCTTGAGTGAGAAGAATGTTTGCTCTAGACTATCTCCAAAAGTTTGTTCCTGCATTATCCATTCTGTGATTCTGTGATTTGTAATTATTCCACAAGCATAAGTAATTTACCTAAAAAAAAAAAAACAAAAAAACAGGCAGGCAAAAAGAAAAAAAAGTAAGAAGGATGACAAAGCATTGTGCTATAAATTTCAGAAACTCAAACTATGCTGTGAAAAAAATCATTAAAATAGTTTTGAACTTATTGAAGAAATATGCAAATTTCAGTTGCCTAAGCATCAGTGATCTTAGGCAATGTGGGATATTGTTCTTCAGTGGAATTGTGCAATCTATTAAATTCTGCATCTATAAATTCTTGGAAAGATTTTTTTAATTAATTAATTTAATTATGAATAGACAACAGGTGTTGGTACCCATTTTGATGTGTTTGTCTTTTTTTCCAAATCTATCTCAGAAATAGGCATTACTAAATATGATCACTGTGAATGCTGAGTGCAAAGAAACTATCACCTTCATATTTTATTTTTATCTCAGCATACTCTTAAAACATCTTGAGGGATAATGACAGGTTCTACAAGAATAGTAAAGATTTTCTACATAATTTATAAAGCCTGTAGCAAAGTCAATCTTTTGCTTACTGACATAATTCAGATACAAAATTCTTCCATAAATTATTAGAATTTATTGCAATTGTGGAATTTTATATTTATACATGTGATAAAATGAAACATAAGTTTTATAAGACACAAAAAAATACTATGAAAATGATGACAAAAGCAGACTGATGAGATGAAAACTGCTTTGGCAAAGAAAGAATATTGACCAAAAAAAGATGAGGGAAAGAATAACAAAATATCAGGAATCTTTTCTGTCTAAAAACATGTACTGCAATGATAAGCTTTGGAGAAAGCAGTGATGGCTTCTAGTATTCCTTCAAAAAGATTGGAGTTCTGAGCCTTGACCAAGGTTTAATAGACTAGAAGAAATGTTGACCCAGAAGAGATTATTAATAGCTTTGGGGCTTTTTCCCCTTACGTTTAAAAAGGTAGTAAAAATCCACTTTAAAACTCCAATTTTAAACTGTCTTAAAATTCTGAATTATGTTTGGATTTGAAGGGTCATCTTCAGCGTAGTGGGCTCTTGATCTAGGAATATACTGTAATAGGATCACCCACTGTGACTTTCCTTCAGAAAAACTTTTGGAGTACAAGAGGAAGGAAAAAGCTTCAAGTTTCTTCCTGAGAGACAGAGATATTAGTGTCTCAAATGGTTCTTTGAAGAATGATGGGTAAACTATAATGCCTTTGATGTCTTTGTCATGATGTTTTATAAACCCCATTGTGCAGGTTCAGGTGAAATGGATTCAGTATCAGTAACTAGCTGGTACTAAAGCTAGGAGTTGTTACCCTTTAGACATTGATAATCTTAATGTAATCAACAAGTGGCTATGTTCTATTAATTGAATTAATTTTGGCAGAAGATAGCAAATTTATTACTTTTTTTTTTTAAAGAAAGCTGTCAATTTTTAGAAAAATTGCAAATAGAAGAAGAATCTAATCCTTTCACAATTTTACCTGATCATCTTTAATGTCAAGTCATTCCATGGAAAGTAACTGCAAACAGAATTTTCTCAGTGCAGCTCAGGAGGATGACACAGAGTTTTTTGTCAAGAAACTTGTCATGCTTGCCCTCCGCAATTCACATCAAGAACATTTCATCAAAATAGATCCCAAAGGTATCAACATTACTTTCACAACTTTGAAATCATATTTTTACTAACTGTGGAAAAAGTCCATAACTTTGAGACCTGACCATACTATTAGTTACTCCAGTGTTTATATAAAATAGTTCCTATGCCTTCAGTGAAATGGTCTGTAATTTAAATAAGTGCAGAAATAGCAGTTTAGTCCTTTAACTAGCATTTGTCCCAAATCCAAATCCAAATTTTACAAGGTCTTTCAAATATTATTAACAATGAAGACAGGAGAAATATTACAATATTAATCTTATTTTTCTTATTTTCTTGTCTATCTCTTTTTCAGTAAATACTTAATGGAACTACATCTGAAATATGAAAAATAAGAAAATATCTTTGAAATAACAGTAAAATAATATAGTTACTTTTTTTTTTTAAAAGCAGGTACGGTTAATGTGCACTTTACTTTGATCATACATCTTTGTTTATACTAATATATATAACATATGTGTAATATATGCTTGTGGGAGAAGTGGCCCAGAAATATTTGGGGTCATTATACTTGGAGGTCTTCAAACCCTGCAGAACAAAATAACACACCTTCATAAATAAAGTTTTGATCTCAAAACCTAAACTATTCTTACATAAACTAGATTTAAGCAAGAGAAATTTCATAGAAATACAAGACTATGGCTTATATCATGATGAATATGCTTTAAAATGCATTTCGATATGTGTTTCTTACAAGTTTCCCCCCTCATATTATAGGAAAATGAACCATTTATTTATGACTTACCTTTTTTCATGTTTATTTTCGTGCATGAGGTGTGATTTTATGTGAGTATTTTTACATTGAGATTGTTTTGAAAATTATTATGCTTGTTCTGAATAAACAAGCTTCAGGTTTTTGAGGTCATGTAGCCACATTAGAGTGTTATTGCATGGTCCAGCGAATAGACACTAGTTCTTTAAGTGTGCTACTTGCATTATGCAAGCTATGAATGAGCTCAGCCAAAGCTACACTCAGCATCTTGCATGACACTTCACTTTGTAACAGAGACATGTTGGGTGGTATTCTGATCAAATGTAGACAACTACAGTGTATATTAACAACCACAGTCTTTCCTGTAAATGGAGAAAAACATCTACTTGTGTAAGACTATTATCTTGCCCCAAAATAGATGCCTAAATTAGGTCAGATGAATAGTACTCTGAAAGAGATCATTTCTTTCAGGTGACAGGCTGACTGACAGTCACTAATGAAGTCTAGGGAGAACAGTGCAAATGCAATGTTCATGTTGTGTACTGCTAGGTTGATTGAGGTGTGTCCCATGTATTTTGTGAGTATATATATGTAAGTATATTTGGGTGAGATCTTTCGTAGTGTTGAGAACTTGTTTTGTACAAGGGAACACTTAAAACAGATACTTAATTTAACTGTATAAATATTCATGTTTGTTGTTGAAGGGATGCTCATTTGCTTAAAATTAAATGCTGATTTGAATAAGTAATTAATGGAAATTCTATAAATAGACTCACTTTAATATTTACAGAAATGAATTTAACTACTAGTACAACAATGCATGTCACTTTACAATGAAAGGTATGGTTACATTGAAATAAAGGCAGATCTCACTCATGTCACTGACCTAAAAGATTAATTTTTTCTTGTTACCTGCCTCATAATAGCTGTATCTTGAAAAAAAAAATCTTTTTTGATATTCAGGATTTCTGATTCACCTCATAATTTCTTGTCAAGCGTTTACAGAGGTATAACTAACAAAAAAAGTATTTACCAGCATTCGTCCATCATAAATGAAGAGATTACCAATGTAAAATGGAAGGCCAGCCTCCCATTACTATGGGGAAACAGGAGGGACAAGGGAGAAGCTCTTTTCCAATGGAAAACAAGCCCCTGTGAGTTTGAAAAAAGCAAGGCTTTGTATTGGTCCATTCTGGCAGGCTGCCAGCATTCTGTAAACCCCACCCCTGAGTTAGGGGATAAAAGGAAAGGTGCTGAGACTGTTGGGGGTCTTTCGGAGCTAATAAACCCTGTCTGGCAGATCACAGATTCTCGCGTTTATTTCTCGTGTCGCCTGAAGAATCTGATAGCTGGGAAAACTGCTTGGCCCCAGACTGTCAAACACGGACTCTGGGAAGCCGAGGACAGAAACCATTCTGGTGAGCACGGAGCTAGGGACGGCTAGAGAGAAGCTGAATCCAAGAACCTCAATTGCCGGGGGGATACCCCCGAGGCAGAAATACATTACTGTGGGGAAAACATTTAAATTCCACATTTTAAGATATATTATATATGAATTGATCCAGAAATAAATATGAGAACTGATGGACTGGAAAAAAAAAGAAATAGGAAACTATAAATAGATTAAATGATTCAAAGCAAGAAAACAAGAAAGTGTAGCAAAAAAAAAACCAACCCACTAGTGACTAGAGATATGGTTATGACAAGGGGCACCATCATAGTCTCAAATATTTTATTTTATGAAATATGTGTGAAATAATAACAGTCTGCAATTTTTTTACATTATTTTCACATTTAAAATCCTAAAAAGAAGTATAAAATTAACAAAGCACCTTGATAATTTTCTTCTTGAAGAAGAGAATAGAAAAATTAGAGCCTTGTTTTTCTGAATATGATGTGGCTCCAAACCAGGGCCAGTTGCTATTTTGTCTGAGAAACCATGCTGGGCACTGTCTTTGGGAGCTGTTTTTGTTTGTTCAGTGGTGAATACACTTTTGTGGGTGAAAATCTCTGTATCTTTTGTATATTCTTTTATTAATATTGCTGTGGGTATTGCATTGTTTCTGTTAATTGTCATTCAAGCGCATAATCTCTCCTAGTGTTCCTCCATTATAGAAAGGGGCAGGGGGCAAAGAAGCAGCTTGAATGCGATTGGACCAGCTCACCCTCATTCTATAAGATGAGGTGCATTCACATCTCCCATATAGGTCCATGGGAACTATAATTAATACTCATTGATTACTAATGCAAACTGCTATAACCTCTAAGCATTGAAATAAATGATAAAGATAAGCTAAATTTGTCATTTTCCTTTCTGAGTATTATTTATATTCAGAACAAGCACTTTATTTCATCATACTTGTTTCAAAATATTATTAACCCTAGAGGCAAATGTAAGGAAATCTTATTTACCCCATGTTACTGTATGGAGGTGGAAATATCTTGAATACAATCAATTAACTGTGTGGAAAAGATAATTAATGTAAAAAACTTTGATTTTCATATTTCTGTGTTAATATCTCTTTTCATTGTAAGGCAAAGGCTGAGAAAATATTCTGACACCACAAAACTTAGGCAGAAAGTTTTAACTTGACATCTACTTTTTCACATGTATGAATTAAAGATTATTTCATTATCCCTACTTAAGGCACTGAGTTTAAAAATTGTTGGATATACATTCAACATAAACATTATTCAAAGCACACAAAATTCTGGCTCTCACACCAGCTCATATTATTAACATTCACCAGCATTTTGGAAGCAGTGTTAACACTGAGCTTACTGTAAGCCATATTCTTTTATTAATATTTTGATCAAAAGAAAGGGACCTCCCTCCCCTTAACCAAATATCTCAGCTTCATCGAAAGTTTCTAAAATTACGTACATAGCTTCTTTCCCTTTAAATCCAATATATTCAGAATAACAAGTTCAGTGTTTGTTTGAGGTCTGTGTTCAAGCTGTTATTTTGTGATGATGATATTTAATGAACTAATGACGTAAGAGAATCAGAAAAGACTCTAAATCTATTGCTAACTTTATAAATATCACATTTGGGGAATTTCTTGGTTTCACTGCTAACTATTTAATGTTACCATCGTGCTTTTAATGACCATTGGACTTAAATCCTTGTATCAATATGCACCATATTTCTCAAGTGTGACATATCACAGTCACAGTAGCATCAATGAGATTGGGAAACTTTGCAGTTCCAGGAAAGAACTTTAACTGAGTTTGTTTTGAGCTTGATAAAAGGCCTGAGGCTTGAAATTTGTGGAATAATTCCCCTCAGTCAATGTTTTTGTCTCAACATGTATGTAAGCATTAGTTATAGTAGGTAAATATCATGGGTGACAGTGAACATTATTGCTATAAAGTTTGCAGTATTGGAATAAGTTTTATTTAGACAGCAGTGTAATTTTCAAAATTGGTATATACATTCAACAGATTTCAATTGGAAATACTCCAATATCTTTTCAACCTACAGTTATACATCAAATATTACATTACTGACTAAATTTAAATAATGGCACCTGACATTATGTCTTCAAGAACTCTTTTTGAAAGCTATTTAGTTCAAATGTGATTGTACATTTGTTAAAGCGAATTTTTAAAGTTCTATTTCTAAATCACTGAAACACTATTGAATGTAATCTGTTGTAGACTGGAAGGATTGCTGGCTTGAAAAATTTCATTCATGTGTGTGGGAGAAGGGTCAAGGTCAGTGTTTTGGGTTGCAATATATAACCAAAAGTGTGTATTCTATTTTCCATCTGTTGAAACCAGTTGGGGAGATGTTTTCTTTATCTCTTGTATAACCCATTCCTCATAACTCTTGGAGGGGGAGGGGACGGGTGTCTTCTGTTAATGAGCCAGCTGTTAAAACCAGGTGGGGCCGTGTTCCTTATCTCTTCTACCACCCATCCTCCCTCTGGGAGTTATCTTCTGTTAATGGGCCATGAAGGCTCACCAATGACTGATAAAATTACATCATCCCATTGTGAGATGCTCCACCCAGTGGCAGAAGCTGAGCATTTCTACCTGGATAAATCCTGGGATTCAGAACACTCGGACAGCCTGTTTTCCACTGGATTCCCAGAGGAAGATTAGACCAATCACATGACCACTGGACTCTTCTACAGGATCATCTCTTCTCCAGCAGAACTATATCTGTCACTCCAGGAGGACTTATTTGGACTGCTCCCAACACCCTGACCAACAGGGTGTCAGGTCATATTCTGACTCTGTCAGTGTTTCTGGGACTTCTGTTTGTTTTCTTGGTTTTTTGGTACTACTACATGTGCATTTTTAATAGTTCTAGTAAAAAACAATTATTCTTATTCCCATATCTTTGCCAGAAAATCCCTTAATTGTAAAATTATGATAATTTGGAGGGGAGGGGGTTTACATTCTCCATTCCAAAGGAAGCTCCAACTTTCCCTGGCAGACACCTGTCTTTCTAAACCTAGACAGTCAGGCCTTGCCTTTGATGAGGCACTGCCCTACACACCTCACACCTCCAGGCCTGTACCCCAGCCCTGCAGTGACCACCAATCCCTGGCACACCAGAGGCAATGCTCCACAGCTGCCTCTGGAGCCCCTATCCCAGCTCCTGAGAAGCCAAATGACCAGAAATCCCACCTGGGGGCAGGGCCCAAGAAAGCCACAGGGTACTTAACCCAAGAGATGCAGCAAGCACATCTTGACTCTACTACCTCTTGGAATTTCTATCAGCTGAACACCTACTACAGGAGTGGTAGCTATATTTGTTCTTTTCTATATCTTTTCTGTCTTTTTTTCTCTTTTAATACTCTCTTAGAGCTTTGAGTAACTTAAAATCGGATGAGGTTAGTTTTCTAAGTTGATAGTGCCAAGTTAATGTTTTGTGAAATGTTTTATGTTGATTTAATGCTGCTCTAAACTTTTACCAAAGTTCTCCGATTTTCTGATAAAGTTCTTTTTGTTATTTTGATCTCTTAAAAATTTCTCCCATGTGTCAGTATCTCTCCCATGTGTGTAAATCTGAACACGTGAGAAACATAAGCCCTTTTAAGACTCTTGTCTAGAGGTTTTCTGGGGCCTTAAAATTATCTCCATAATGTAAGAAAAATACTACCCTAATGAAGTTTTGAGGCATTTCACTTACACACTCCATTTTTGGAGGGGTCGGGGAGTAGTCTAGATATTTTTATTACCTATATACTTCCATAAATGGAGTAAAATAATGAAAGAGTTATCACTCCACCTTTCCATTATCTATATCTCAGCTCATGTATGAGTAAAGGGAAGATGACAGAAATGTGATTTTATGTTGATGTTCCTACAAAATTCTAGATCTATTTTTTTCTTCTGATTTAAATATGGCTGTGTGGAACTGTTATCCAAATGTTATCCAAATCCAATTATTCATTATTTTTCAGTCTAAATTAAGCAGAAATAAGGATTCTCAATGGAAAACAACATCCAGATTGAGCATTTTTTGTGAGACATATATATTCCATATTGTGCTATGAAGTTTAATCAACTCATCTATAAAGTATCTATAACTGCTTCAGATGCAACAAAACATCATAAAAATAATGCTTAAGTCATCTCATGAGAAGACGTCTTTGTGTTTTTACTAAATATTTAGAACAGCTCCTCTTGGGTTGTGCCTCTTCTGAACTAACAGTTTTTAATTACATAGATGTAAACTACATCTAAACAGTTTTTAATTATGTAGATTGGTTGCAGCTACTCCCTCTTACAAACCCTGGGGTTTTTTTTCCCAACAAGTGAAATTCAGTTCCTTTTAACTTAATATTGACTTTCCCTTCCATGCATTGACAAGAATGTTTCCGTTAGACACTCTCACAGCTTTTATGTTTAGTAGCTGAAAGGCAGAACAGTAGATGAGCTTCAGCTGTGAAATTCACTATTTCCATATGGACCACTCACTGCTCCATTTGCTGAAAGCAAAATTCATTGCAGAATTAAGGCACCCGTAAGTTCAGGACTGTAACACACAGGGCTTAACTTCCAAGACAGAGTTAGGAACTGAAAATTATGAATAAAAAACTGTAGGTTCTTACACATTATGAAAAAATCTAACACATGATAAAAATCTTACACAGGATGAAAAATTACTAACAAGGAAATCTATGTGTCCAAAACATTTCTCATGTTTAGAATTGCTAGTATTCTTGTGTACTTGATGTGAAAGAACTTCCAGTAGCTGGAAAATAAAGTGAATATTTTTTAACAATTTATATCTTAAAGTAAAAAAGATCACTCTTGTAATCTACATTTCTTGGTATTTTGAAGTACAGAATAACTGTTTTCTTTTCTCAGAAATGTTGTATAATAATTTTTTTAAAAAAACCCAACCCTTTCAAATCTGACATCTCAAAGCTCTCTAAACTGTTCTAGTTATTCATTAGGAAAAAAAAATAAAGCCACAACAGTCATCTCAAACAAATATTTTATCCCAGAGTGTCACTGTTGGACATGAAAGAAAGACGAGAGACTCCAAATATTTCAGAAGGTAAAGAGCATAGAAATCTTACTACCTTTTATAAGGTGTTTTGATACAGACTTGATTGGTGAACAGCAACACCTCTCTAATTCCATTGGTCAAACCAGAGAAACACAAAGGCACCAGCTGTGCAGAGTTGTTTTGAGAAAGAACAATTGTTTAGCCAGATTGTTTTGAGAAGAAAACCTTCCCAAGAAATTCTCCCTTGGGAAAAATTCAACAACTACTAACAGGCTAAGATTTTAGACTCAGAAATATCAGGCTCACCCCAGAGTTTTCAGACTACTAGATGTTCTATGCTGTTGCATAAAATAAAGTTTCTTAATCTCTAATTCCAAGAAGTTTATAAATTGATTGTGTAACATTTTCTAGTGACATGTAGCAAGTTGTATTCTGTGTCCTACAAAACACAATCACAGGGAAAAAAGTTCTGACCTCAGGGAGTACTCATTTAGTTACTTATTTCAAAACATGAGATTTCCTTTCCCTTCTTGGTAATGCATGCAAATTTTTGCCTATTTGTTGTTACTCTGCAGTAAAAATTGAAAAAATCAAACAATGCAAGAGCAACACGTCTAGCTCCATTTTGTACGTCACTGAATGCTCTTTCTCTGCATTAACCGACACCCGTGTTGAATGAAATTGCTGTGAAGTGCTCTCCTGACTTCCACTTTTGCCATACTCCCTCATAAACGACATCAACTCTTATGACTTTGTGGTGGCTGTGGTGAATCCTGAAGGGATGTGGGAGTATATAATTGAATGGCACCTAATTTTGTTTGAGTCATTTAATTTATAGCTGTTGGAACTGATGAACATGATATTTCATAACCTAAAGGTCAGTAACTGAAGAGTAAAATATAAAGACTGAGGTGCACAAAGAAGTTCACAAAGGTCCACCTCTACTATGAGGGCAGATGTGCACGCTTCTCAATAACTTTATTTTTTTAATGGGATGCTTTTGGATATTAAAAAAATATATATATAGTTAATTCAAACAGCTACATTTCAGAAGTATATCTAACCTTTAAAAAAGAAATGTAAATAATAATCTATAATAGTATGACCAGAAAATGTAATTCTGCCATTTGATGCTCAAAAAAGTTATACATCCACAATTATACAAGCTACCATTCTTATTTATCCAGCTGACTGATTAGCTGTATAGTTTGGCAGTGCAAATACACCATAGACTACATTTATACAGGCAAATAAAAAACATCTGGGTTTCTTTCAAAGTATATTAAATTTAACTAATTAGGAATGCAAAAGCAGGAGAGCTATGAGAGGCAGTAAAATTCTGTAGAAATGTTTAATTATATCCATTAACTTTCCCCCTAATGAGTTTAACTTTTTTTCTGAATCTGTGTCCTGAGTTTTGTGCTTTTTAAGAAGCATAAGAGAGAGCTAAAGGACAAGAAAATTAATATATAAAAGATATATGTATAGTCACTGTATTTTCTCTATTAGTAATGTTTTTTATGTAATACAAATATATTTTGTTGAAGCCTATATACATCTTTAAACACCAACCATGATTTTGTATAAAAGATACTAATTAGTTGATCTGTTATTTCAGTATTTCCAAGGAACTTTCCTTTTTTGATAGAGAGGAGGAATTTTCTACATAATAATAAAAGATGATACAAATAAATGTATGTGAAGTGATAATGTGTAACCTTTTTGTTTGACAGGAAATGACAAATCTTTCAGGCCTAATGTGTTTAAGCCATTGCACAGTAAAAAGGAGAGCAACTCAGTTTTGTTCATGTCACTTTACTCACCTAAATTTGACAGGTAAATTCCCTTTAGCAAGCCATTAATTTAAATAATAACCAAATTATAGTTACATTTCATTAAAATTAAAATTAAGTTTTGTTCATTACTTTTTATTTGTATAAATAATTTTCAAAGCTCCAATAAATAACTTATCTTTCAAAAAATAAGACATCATAAGTGAAATACATGTGGAATTTTGGCAGTAATATGCAGGTGTTGGTACTTTGCTTCACCTGTTTTCCACACTAGAAGGTTTAATAAGCTTAACAAAAACAGTTTTATTTTACACTTATATATCAAAAGATATATACAGTTTTCATGCCACAGTTTCCTGTTTGTGACATGCAATTTTATAAAACATAAAATGGCTTTTAGTTGAAGATTAAGCAGCAATCCCTGTTTGTCACAGGCTCTCTGTGTGACCTTCATTAAATTCCTCGTCCCAGTTGGAGGAAGGAATTTATCCACCTCATGAGCTTTAAACTGAAGTTTGGAGTTTATTTACTATTCATTATTCTTTGTTTTTTTCTATTTGAACTATTTCATTAATCCAAAAGAGGATTGCAGAAACTAATGTGACTTAGGTGATCAATCACTTAGAATGAAAAGTAAAAAGCCATTTTTAACAACCCAAGGACAGCTGTCAACAGTAAAGTGTTTGACATACCTCTGTTTCTTTTAGACTGAACTTCCCTCAGGTGTTTTAGCTCTTTGCCTGCATATGTTTAGAGTCTGAATCTTACAATTTTTTCTGATCTGGCATCAGGATTTAGCATATCACACTTTTCCTTGTCCTTTTACCAGTGAAGTTTGATACTAGAATTCCTTCTTTTTGAAGAACTGTCAGTTAATAGTATGGAATCATACTTGATTGTGCATTAGGCTGAGAACCCTCCTAGTTCTCCTTTCTGAGTTCTTGCTCATGCTCCAGCAGCTGCTTTGGGCTAAAGAATCAGTGACTCTATGCTTCAGGCAGAACCAGATACCAGACTGGAGAACTCTACTTTTTTCTTTTTTTTTTTTTTTTCCTTTCATTACTTAATATTCTATCATTATCAATATCTACTGATTTGCAATGTCTGAGGGAAAAAACCAACATATTTCTAGAAGGACTTCTATTTGTCAGTAGAAATCATCCCATCTTCTTTTGTGACACTATTTCTAAGTGTACTTTATTTATTTCATCAGAGATATTTCTGTATCAAAACCTAGCTGTCATTGGCATAATCCTAAAAAAAAGGCACCTCCTTAAAGTATAAATTAGTGATTTTTTTGGATAATGAATTTGTTTTTTGAAAATTGAATTGATCTTTTCAGCTTTTCAACAAAAGATTAAAAGCTATTTCTGTACATGTTACTTTCAATAAATAGTCTGGCTTTAAGAATGTTCTTTACATAAGGAAAATTAGGAAATTTCCTTATGTAAAAAAAAATTACATAAGGAAAGATAAAGCTGTCAAACTTGTCTATTTGACAATAACCTAATTCTGAGTTATCTTTTTTTTAAACTTCCAACATTCTTTTGAAGGATACATCAACATAATCAACTTTTAAAATAAATAAAATAAATTGAAAAGATGTTGGAAGTAAACTTGCTTATTTTCTTGTTGGCAACTGTTCATTATAAAACTGTAGAAACTTATTTTTCTCCTATACCTTTTAACATCTTTTAAGTTTGTTTTGTATGTGGAAGTTATTTTTTTTCTTTTCCAGGGTAATGAGAAGGAAAATATTGTACAGGTAGATATACACTTCTTTCCATTCTTAAACCTTGTTTACTTAAGTAAATAGGCTAAGTCAAAATTTTACATTCATTTTAATTCCAAAATATATTTTCATGCAGTCTTATAATTTGCTTTTTTTTTTTTTTTTTTTAAATGCATGACCTGCTGAGGCCTTCTACAAGAGGTTTGATTTTAAATACAGGACCAACTTCTGGTACTATAAATAATTTGGTCCAGCATATCTTTTCCACAGTAATTATACAAAACCCAAAAATGGTTCTATTTTTGTTAAGACAAAATTATATTTTTCCAAAAGAGTCATAGTTATCAAGGATTTTTTTGAGAACTAACTTGAGTCTTAGAATCAAGTCTTGGTGCTGTGCACTAAAGTGGCTGCTCTATTTGCAGGTTTCAAGTGCTTGCCATTTCCAGTCTGTGAAGGTTAGTTTGCTTTAAACATAAATAAATAATAAAAACCCAGATATATAAGAAAAGAATAGTATTTTCACAGTACCTTTTTCTGTTTCTCAGTCAGCGCTACAGTGAGTGCACTGATTATTCATCACAGTTCTGCAGTAGAGTACTGTAATCACTGCCTAAAAAGCTGTAGATATATACTTGCAGCATAAATAAACAAGAAAACAGCTGATGCCTCAGCAGTGGCAGAAAATTCAACAAGTAGTCAGAATCAAGAAAAACAAACAAGTTTGGAATTGAGAGGATATTCTTGTTTGAAGCTAGAGATTCTTTGAACTGTTCTTTTATCATATTGCCTCTCAACCACTTTGTGATTTTTTTTAATATTTCATTTTAAAAATAAAATTATATATAATATAATATTAGAAAAAAAGGAGGAAAGAAGAAAGGGGGAAAGTGAGCTACACTAAAATCATGCAAATTTGTTGTAAATTAAATAAAGTTTTGCTTTTAGCTTGTGGCTAAAAAGTGGCTTCTCAGAGAGGAACCTTGAGAGGTGTCCCTACTCAGGGAGATCCTGGCATGCAGCCTGCAGCTGTGCAGGGGAGCTCTGTGGGCTCCTGGCTGACCACTCTTCATGGAATAAGACAATTAATTTATAGTCATATTGCATATGAACTAATGATGATAGTTTCTTCCATATGTGACTTGAGTCAAACCTTGACCAGCATTATGGTTAAGTAGGTGCATTGCTCCAATTGTATCTTGGCTATTGTGTTGTTATCTGTCTCCCCCAAAATTTGCTTTGAGGATCCATTATGACCATCACTGTCACAAGGAGACACACGATACTTGCTCCTGAAAACAAATTCTTTTGGAGACTGAAGTCCTCAGAGAATTTCTTATCAATTTTCCAGCAGCTGTGAGCTTACTGCAGTGTGTGCAGCTCTGCAAACTCTCTTTCACGGAAGTGACACGTAAGCAGTGACTCACAAGCTTACAAAGCACTTACTTTTTATTGTTTGCAGCAGAAAAACATAGATGAACCATTTTTTACATACCTGCAATCTGTTAGTTATTATATCTGGATTAATATTTTGTTTTAAAAAATAAAATTGTAAAATAAAGATGGAATTTCAGAAGAGGATCTTGTCTCAGGAGACTGACTAGAAGAAGTTTTGAAATTTGTCTTGGAGATTCTTTACCTGTCAAATGTAGTCAACCATAGCCAATGTATTATCCATCATCCTTATGCATGACAGGCTTATGCATGTCAGAACTTCAAGGAGGAATACATGGCAGATTTGAAAGAGTCATTTTTTATTCAGTATAATCACAAAGTGAATAACTCCACTCCACCCCTTCAGATGCCCAATGTATTTTATACTAGCTGAACAGGAGTATTTTCACCTTGCAAATAAAGGTGTATACATTGCCTTAGCTAACCTACAGCTCTCAAAGAAGTCACTCCTCTCCTATTTCTCTTTTCTTGTACCTGGACCGAAAAACAGAGCAGCATCTCCTTTTTAAGTTTGATGTGTAAGTATGATGTGTTTTCCTCCTATTTGCATGGTCTTAAAGGTCTTTTGTAACCTTAAGGATTCTGTGATTTTATTCTCATTGTAGTTATGGTCAGCACAATAGCATAAAGGTGTGTATGTCCTTTTACATATATCAAACATACTCTATAATACGTTATATATGTATGTCTGTATGTATACCAGCATACACATTTAACATGCTCCTTAATACACACCATATGTAAAATACTTAGTTTGCTTATGATCTGTTTTTAAAGAGTAGCCTGAGTTTACTGCTGAGACAAAAAGAAGAGTGGAAATTAATTTTATATGATTAATTACTTGTCTATGAGTCTAAAATGGAATAAAAGTTATGCTTCAGGTAAAAATTTTGCATATTTGACAACTGCTAAAGGATGAACTAGACTCCATTGTCTAAAAAAGCAAAGCAATATAGGGACACGCTCTTCATTTTTTCTTCCATTAAAACTTATTTTATAACATACTAAACTGAATATGCCCCTTCCATGATTTTTCTAACTATAGACTGGAAGAGGAAAATAAACTTTCCTCTTTTGAGCTCTTAATCATATCTCCTCTTTCTACTAATAATATAGGGGAACTTGAATAGTGAAGCAAACTGAAAAAGTATTTACTCAGGTGGTTCTCTACTAAAAGCTAATTTAGCATTTAATCAAATACAGATACATAGGTGGTGACCTTAGCTGGTTAAGCAATTTGCTTTCTTTTAAAACTTCAGCTACAGATATGATTCTTTTCTTACTTTTATTAAATTACTGTATTTCTTGATTCGTGATCTCAATCAGTAATATGAACTTGAAGTCTGAAAAGGTCATAACAAATATTCTGTACATTTCCATATCTGAAAACACTCTACTAATGCTGTCGCTGACCTATTAGTAAGGTCAAGTTGATCCCTTTTCATAACAACAAGTACTTCATTTCTAAGGAAATGTGTTCTTTCATTTTTAATGCAACTTGACAGTTTTGACAGGGAAAGATAATGACAGTCTAAAATAGCTTTCAAAAAAGTTCAAAGACTAAAAAAAGATATATGCATGCTACATAGCTTTTGAACTGTTCAGGAAATTGAGACAAAATAATTTATTTATGGTGCTGTATGAATGCAAATAATATGCATCTGGTATCAAAAGGGTGAGACTGTCAAATGTTAGTTACAGGTAGTTGTATTTGGCAATGAAAACAGATTATGCTTGCTCATTGCAAAGAAATATTTGAAATTACCATTTCAACACTTGCTAACTGCTTGTTGCTAACTTCAAAACTTGTGGGTCAGGCTACTGACTCTTAAATGTAAATGTTATGGATCTGTGGAGTAATCAATATTTTCACTTTGCACATGTAGTGGTGCAACCAAGGCCAACAACTCAGCACCACACAAGTGTTCACTCAGTACCACCCACAGTGAGATGGAGGGAGAATCAGATGGGTAAAAGTGAGAAAACTTGTGGGTTGAGATACAAACAGTTTAAAAGTGTAAAAGAAAAGAAAAGTAAGCCAACAAAGAGAGGGGAACAAGCCAATCACTTTTCATAAGACCGAGTGTCTCTATGCCTCTTTTAGAATTCTGGAAAATTTTTCTCAGTGTAAAGCTTCATAGAATGACATCTGATCTGAATATTGCCTTGCCCTCTTAAAATGACTGATGCAATTTTATATAGACATCTTATCTATACCTATACATCACTCGAACTGCAGGATTTCACTCTGATTTTACTTGATTTAGTCACCCTTGGCACCTTTTTTTAAAAAAAATCACATCTACCAATGTAAAATGTTATTCTTACATTCAGAATCCCAATTGTCTCAGAACAAAAAGAAATGCTAAAGCTTGAAATTCTAATCTTTTTAAAATGTAGACAGCTGTATACACACAGACTCATGAAAAAATGAAAACACAAGAATTTTCAGCATTACCGGATAACAAATACGGATTTCAGGGAATCATTCTGGAATTCAGGCTATCCTACAAAAAATGTTATGTTTAGTATAAACATGTAAGGTGAAGTGTGGAATTGCTACTTTATCTCCATAAATTCAGTAAGCCAAGTTTAACCTATGAAACTTTAAACGAAATCATTACTATGATCATAAAAATAAAGAATGGAGGTAAAAATACTTCACTTTTTTCAACATTCATAGGATTTAATCTTTCTTTACCTCCACTCTTAGGTATTCAAGTTTGCAATTAAAGAGAAAATATGCTAAAATATATTTGTTTTTAAAGGAATAAGTATCAGGTACAGAATCTACATTTGGATGTTAAGTAAAAAAAGTAAAGTGCACTAATTTCTCTCTTTACATGACATTGGTTGGGAGGATCAGAATTTTATGTTTAGAATAGAGATGAACCTTCTTTTTGAATAATAATTTGTTTTTTGTATCTGGGGTTTGAATGCCATCATAATTGTACAGGCCCTGGATTTATTTTGGATAAAGCAAAAATGTTGGGGAAAAAATGAAATAGAAAAAAAAAAGTTCTATTTCTTCAAATATTACTTTTACTGGGTAATATTAAGAATTAAAGATATTTTGTAAATTCTGATATAAGAATGTGATTTTACACAGATTTCTGAGATGTTAGAATAATAAAATCACAGAACTGTAGAATAGAATAGTACAATTATTTGGGTCTGGAATAGATATCCTGAGATCATTTCCTCTCATTCTGTCACTGAGAACAGATTGACCCCCACCTTGCTACAGCCTCCTTTCAGGTAGTGGTACAGAGTGATAAGGTACCCCCTGAGCATCCTTTTGTCCAGGTTAAAAAACCAACCTCCCTCCACTGCTCCTCATGAAACCTGTACACCAGACCCTTCACTGATTTTATTGATCTTCTTTGAACATGACTAATACACAGTCACTTGTTATTTGACAAAATGCAGGCTGATTACAGTATTGCAAATGCCAAAACATAATCTGCTCTGTAGAGGAATCCTTAACCTCACACCTAGTAGGGAAATCAGTATATACAGAGTGTTAAAGACAGAGAGAGAAACACTTCTGTGAAAAAAATATGAACATTTTTTTGTGTCACTTCAAAGAATACACTGTAGAACACACTTTGACATATTTTTACTGCTTTCTGATTGGAAAAGCCAGAGAACTTTATTGAAAATGATTCAATCCTGATTAATTATTGATTTGAGCAAGTAAAACAGAGGCCTACTGGACATATGGGTGAATTACAAATGTGTTAGAAGGGTATGTAATTGGTGATGTCAATACCATCAGATGCTGCAGGAATACTGTATTTGGCAGAAGAAAACTATGCTCTTTTCACTGCAGAAACTAATTGGTTGTGGAATAAAAGCTCTTCATTTATTGTTCCAGATGCATTTTCTGGTCTCAAAGAATTCAGAACCTAAACAAATGTTTTTAGAATTCTACTTATACAGGTAATTTTTTAAACTCTTTTCTTAAATCACTTTTTATTTTCATCTTCACCTTTACCTGAACCACTAGAATAAACTCAATCTATTCAAGTAGAAAAAGAAAATAATAAAAAAAGCTAAATCTACCCTCTTAATGTTTACTGTATTTTAGTATAAATGGGCCTAAATCAAACTACACTTCAGGGCTTCTGAAGTGGCAACATATTTCTAGAAGCAACTTTCTCCTTGTATTTCTGTCTCAGCTTGAAACAAGTTACACACTATACCTCAAAGAGAAAATCTTGTTTTTACAAAATTTCCAGCCCCAGAGGGGCTAAAATCTTGATGGCAATTTATAAAATACAGACACTTAGAGACAGTATGAATAAAAAGAATTGGTGGACACCTGGTGCCTGGTCCACTTTGACCAGTCTCCAGAGTCCATGCCAAGTGGGATCCATGCCATTGCATTTCAGCAATGTTCATGGGATGTCTGAAATCCAGCTTAATGCACCAGCAAGATGCAAGCCCTTCTGCTGCACAACCTAGACCTTTTAAAGCCTAGAAACAACTGTAAAGTGCCAGGTTGATTGTTTTAAGGTATGATTTGTATGGTGATTAAAATAGCGTTTAAAGCTCTCAGATATAGTGAGACAAAATCAACTCTTAGGGAGTCCAGTTCACAAGCCTTGCCTTTCAGAAGAGGGACCTAAATATCAGGCAGAAGTGTGAGGCTTGTACAGGATAAAGGCTTTGTTCTTTCCACTTAAGTCTGGACAAAAAGATATCTCTAAGAAGGTACTGATACAAATTCTCACAAGTTCATATCTTAATAATGACCTTTGAAGTGCAGGTGAATTTGCATTTAAACATGCAAGCTGCCTATAAGATACACGATAAGACAGGATTATTTAAAACATGGCAGTTTTATGCTGAGAATAGTTACCAAAATTATTTATGACAAAAACACAAGGGAAATAGAATTACTATTTTTACCTGACATCTTGAACTCTGCAATTACAAAGCTAGGGTGAGTGAAGTAATTGAAGAAATTATAGGCATGTCTCCATGATATAGACTGGCCACCTGGGGTAAATATTTTAATTTCTTATGGAAAATAAACAGTTAAAGCCATAGTAAAAAAAAAAAAAGTATACATTTTGCCAAACCAACTAGACCAGGATTTAGCAGGTTTCAGTAATACATCGTAATGTTCTAATTCTGTAACTTACCATATGCATCTGCGCATAGACAGGAGCTATCACAGGATTTACAGAGGTCTCATCCCTTTCAGAAACAGAAAGAAACTCTTGGATCCTCCAGGACCTTTCAAATGACACAAAATGTTTTGTTTAAGCAACTGGATCATACTCGAGACTTTTTCTGGTTATTAAAAAAAGCCAGATCAGTCAGCTCAAATATAGATATTTACAACTAAGCTGGACACCCCAGGTTATAAAAAATTGAATTTCACTTTTTGTCTGTCACTGGAGTGTGTGAAGTCCTCAAACTGAGCTTGATCAGGGCATCTAAAGCCTCTTTGAACTCTTAGGGTGTGGACAGTCTACCCCAATATGTTACTGTCTCTTTTAAACTGAACACGTTTTCCTACATGCTTATATTTTCATTGCAGCAGGCTGGCATCATACTTAGGGCATATATGGAGAGCCTCGATCCGTGACATAGCACGTAAAGAAGCCTGATGACTTATGGGGTTTTTTTGTTGTTGTTGTGGTTTTTTTGGTTTTTTTTGTAATTTAATTTATTCAGAAGTGCAAAAAATGTGCTAAACATTATTTTAGAGATGTGCATACCCACCAATAGAGTTGTAGCCATGTGTGGGGAAAATTACCCATTGTCTAAGTCAGCATCCAAGCAGTTAGTTTGAAGGGCTCATGCTGGCCTGATTAACAAAAGAATCAGATAGTCACCTGGGAAATTTTATAGGACTTAACTCTTACTTCATTAACATCCTATTTGAAAATATCTGTGTATGCACACATGTGGCCACTGAAATTTGTCTATGTCCTAGAATTTCTGAATTACTTACTCACAGGTTTTATTAACGAAGGCTCAACAACTTTAATAGTAAGTTGTGAGCACAAGATAAATTGGAATAAAATATTGTCTATTTTTAAATAGAATATCTCTAATTAATTTTCTGTACAATCTCCTTTATCTCATTATGGACAAATCAGATTGATCTTGGTAATCTGAAATTTAATTGATAAGCAGAGAATCCAGAGAATGGCATAAGCAAGGAACATTAATCAAGAGACAAGATCAAATAAGTAAAAAAGTATTGCAACTCTAGAAGTAGAAAAAGTAAGCTGAGTTTAAAAAAATGACCATTTCTTCCTCGTTGACTATAGGGATTTATTATAGCTAATGATAGATATCTTAAGCTGCTTCTATACTGTAGGATAAACATACAGCTTGGTGTACTTTACCAGATCACCTGATTGTCCAGACTTATTTGCATGTACTGCAGCTCCTGTTTATGCTGGGATTGGTTTTGCCAGAAAAAAAGAAAAAAGGAAAAATCACCTTAGGAATAAAATTCTCGATGTTTTATGCAGCAGTTAGTTTCTTTTTCTCAGTTACTATTCTATCCCTATTTAGTTTTATGGCACATCATATTGTTTGGAAAACTCTTAAATTTGGCACATGTTGGTAAGTTAACTACACTTTCTCTTCCTTTCTAGTATACATTTACAAGTTTTAATCAAAGGAAGGTTCTGAGGTGCAAAAGTACCACTGTCATCACAGTTTCTCAGAGCAGCTCCTGACATGACACAGTATTGAATGGTAGAATACACCTGGGGTTTTCTTTGAGAAACTTGATAAAAAGAGATTTAAATGGAAGTACTAAACCTATATTTTAATTTCTTATTATTTTTCTACTTGTAGAAATTAGTAATAACAATAACAACTAAAGTTCAGGAATACACAATTGTCACTTATCTTTGCCCACTTTAGGACAAAACAGTTGTTGCTAATGGGATGAGGAATCAACTTAAAATGTAATGAAAACATCCAAGAATGATTATCGAAGAAGTGGATCAAGAAAGGATTTCTGGAATATATAAAATGCAAATTTTTAAGGTAACAAGTATTGTAATTAAAAATATTTATTTCTATAATTAAATCAGTATTCCTGAGAAGCTGAAAAAATTTACTCATGGAAGGTGTGCTACAAATGCTGGTTAATTATCAGTTCAGGCTCATAAACAAATCAATGAAAATTCAATTTTCCTTTGGCATGCTAGTTCAAAATAGATTTTTAAATTATTCTGCAGATTTGTTTTTAAATTTTGAAGGGCTTTTTTTCCCTTCTGCTATTTTAAAAGGTAAAAAGTTAGCTTTTTGTTGCACCACAGTATAAGTGGGTTTGTTACACACTGAGCAGCTGTGTCTGTTTTCTGAAAACTTATGACAATGCATCACAGTAAACTCCACGGAGTAAACTGCATTCTACTAAGTATTACGAAGGATAATAGTAATAAGAGATTGACTTTTTTTTTTTTTCTTTAGGCACAGTACAGTGCAAGTAAGTCTAAAAAGTCAGCCGCCTGAAAATCAGTTCATCCCTGATTCTGCTTACTGTAAGGTTGAAACGTTTTGCTACAAAGCTGATAACAATTCATGACAGCTACCACACTACAGTTTGGTTTCTACTTCTTAGTTTCTGTCTTAAACTACCAGTCCTCAAAAAATATAAATCTTTTTAAAACAATAGAATAGTAAGTTAGATCATAAAGGACCAGTACATAGTTTCTCCTGATAGTTTTTTTTAATGTACAGTATCTTCTTTGATACTGTTGACTTGTTCTAGTCTTGCATTCTTCTGGGTCTTCCTTGACTCCGTTTTTTTTTTTTTTTTAATTGTTTGTCAACTTTAACTTTTTAAGTTTGTGTTGATTCTTCTTCTGTATTCCAACAACTAAGACATGAAGATTATAAATAAGTTGTGACTATTTTAGTAACACACTAGAACTAGAATTCTGCCTAACTGCCTAACTCTCACTAAAGTAGGATGATTAAGGCTATTGATGTTCAGTCCTTTGATTCTTGGATTCTTTAACAACACATGAATAAATAGTAGTTCTTTGCAGTGTTTATGTGTTTGTATAAAATTGCTATTTTTATTGTATATCATGGTAACGCTTGTGTTTTTTCTTAGGAAAAAAATCACTTTTCTCTTTCAATTTACTTTTCAAATTACATTTTAAAGTAAAAGCGAGACACTTGTATTAGGATTTTATACATATTGAGTATTTTTTAAAAAATAGCATAATGTCTTAATTAGTAATACTTTTAGTATTAAAATATTACTTTATTAGTAATATTTTAGTTTAGGAAAATTAATTCAAGCAAATAAGTTTTACATAATATTTTATGCATCTCCTTTCATTTCATCTTACTTTTTTGCTTGATATGTTGACTCATGTCTTATTGTTACTAAATTTTTGGAAACATTTGAGAGTTCTATAAAAATCATGATTGAATGTGCAGAAAGTTATTTTAAAGTACTGAATTGAATCACATCTCAGTTCATTGCTGACTTGTACATGTGGGACATGGAATTTGGCTGCCTAAAGGGGTAATGAGTAGGAAGGAGTGGGAGTGCTCTGAGCTCCCCATATCCTCCCAATTAATAGGTCATAGAGATAGCTCTACTTTCCAATATCTTTTTGCACAGTTTTGCAAGAGGTAATTATAGTCTATAAATAAACAAAAAGTAGGCTTATTATGCACTTAGAACTTACAGTAATCCAACACAGTCACTGGAACAGTTAAATGTAAAATAGGAAGTTAAATATTTAAGAATATTAACATCAGCAGAACAAGACAGAAAATATGTTGCAATTAGATACAGAAATAAAAGATTTGAGTCTAATTTTAGCAAATGATGATGATACAAGGAATTAATCTAAATTCTGAAAGAGGAATCCAGGAAGTTATTTTGCAAAAGTAATTTTAGTGCATTATTATTATTATTATTATACTGTGTTGATCTTTATTTATCTGCATTTTTCTCCAATTTTGTTTGCAAAAATATGCTGATTCTTCTTGCTGCTCTGGGGATATTGAATCAACTTGGGGGCTGAAATTGGACTTAGAGATAATAGTGTCTCAAAGTGTTTACAAATGCATTTTCTTATCATGAACAAAAGCTGCATCTCGTTATGACAGATAAAAAGTACCAGTTTAGTCGTGCAGATGGAATATTTGACGAGATGGTAAATCTGCACTTTGAACTGATTATATGTGGAACTCAAAGAATTTTAATCTCTTTAACAATTAATGGCCTGAACAATGTTCATATATCAGCTATGGCAGAAGGCTGCTTGTTAATAAGTGAAAATCCTTTCTACCCCTTCAATTTGACCTTGTAGAGCACTTTCCAGTAAAATAAATTACTTGAAACCTTTTAAGACATTTGAAACAGAAACAGACAGAGCTGAGAAAACAGAAGAAAAGAAAATAGCTTACTGAATATAAGATTTGAGGTTATGAGTAGCACTGACCACATCAACAAAATTATCATTATATCTGTTATGATGCCAAGATGGTTTGTAATTAGTAGAATGATTGCTTTTTCCCCCTGCCCTTTATTTTCTGATTTTTTGTCCACACTAATTTTTTCTCATGTATTTTCTTTTATTTAGGAGTTTTCTAGATATGATTTTATAGGATAAGAATAGGTGGAAACTTTTGTTAATAAGGTCATGTTGTGTTTCACAGTTTGGAAGAATGTCTTGGTGTTTTATCAGTGTGTTTTAAAGCATTTTTTACAAAGTCCTTGAAAAAGTCTGACCTGGCCCTACTTTCATAGAATGTCTGAGGATGACCAAAAGTCTAGTGGACCACTAAGTCCACTTAGTAGATTATCTTACTGTGCCCATGGCAACATCAGTGCAGCCTCCAAGGAGTGCTAGTAGCTAAAACCCAAACTGCAGCAATTCTTGCAGCAGCAGCAGCAGCAACTGCAGCAGTAGCAGGCACTGAGAAAATACCTATCCGTCTGCTTTTTTCCCAGGATACCTAGTCTAAGGAAGATCAGTCAATATTAATATAGGAAGCAGGAGGGAAAAATAAAAGTCTCTGTGAAGTGTATAAAAGAAATAACTATTAATTAGGTCCAAGATGGCATAATTGACAGGCAGTAATCTATACCTTTTGTCTTATTTTTAAAGAAAGCCCAGCCTTGCTTTCTCCATATAACAACTCCTGTTTTCATGGAGTTCTTTCTAAAAGATTACTAGAATTTGATAAATGGAATGTTAAGTGCAGTAATAACCATGCTTTCAGTACAAATATTGTGTAGTAATCCAAGTGACTCTATTAATCTGGTTGAAATGAAGAAAATAATGTCAAAAGCTATAAATTACCTACATAAAGCAATAATTTACTAAATGTCTCTCTACCCTATCACTCTAGCTTGCAAACTCTATATTGCTGGTTTCTACAAAAGATCATTATGCTAATTAAACTTCAAGTGCTTTCTTTTGCCTAAAAATATCACAGTAGCTTTTGAAGTGATATTTTATTTCTTTGTTTTTGGCTGTTTGTCTCTTCCATAGGAGAAAACTTGTTAGAATTTCAAGAGTGAATAAACCTCAGTCGAAGAAAAAAAGCCACAGGTATGCAAATAAAATGGAAACCCACAAATTATTGCTGTACTTTATATTCAAACAAATATAATTAAAAAAAGAATGTTGTCATCTGTGACAGTTACGCCTTTCGGTATAGACAAGTATAATTCATTTGAGTTCAAAAATGTCTTAGAAGAAGACAAAATAACAATTCACTAAAATAATTAGATTTTAAAACTGAGTAATTTAAAATGTATCCATGAATATGTTCTTTAGAAGACAATATCAGCTCCAAGTGTTAAATAATGAAACTTAGGACAGCTCTAGTATAAGCTTTATTAACTAGGATCACACTGAATGAACATGGTTCTCTGACAAGTGATTGCAGAGGCACAATGTATGTAATGTTTCAGGAAAAAAACCCAAAAAACATACAAAAAAAACCCCAAACAAACAAACAAAATCAAACCAACCAAACAAAAAACACACACAAAAAAGCAAAACCAGGTATCTGTGCCTGGGAGGGATGAACTCTGTATGTAGCTTACTAAGTGCCACACTACTAAGAAGGGATGGAAAAGTAAATAATGAGTCATGTAGGGATGACTCTCAGGGGAGCCTGTAGAAGAGACATAACCAGTATCATGCTAACTAAGAACTGGGTAGTGGGAAGTCATCACAGGCAGTTAGACTGTAGCTGAAAGGAATGCTCTTCTACATAGGATCAATCTCTTAGTTGAAGAAACTAATACCCTCAGCTCTCAAGTACTATTTTGCCTCACTTCAGAAGCTGCAAAGTAGAATTGGATCTAACATATGTCCCAAAACTTTTCAAGGCTTGGAACACTGACAATAATAATGAAAACAAAAGTGAAGCCCCAAAGCAAAATTTTAAAATTACAAAACATTTACACAGTGATTAACTTCCAAGTTTCATTATCAAGGTAATAAAATAATGTTGACATCCATGAAACCATTACACAACTTGAAAATGATTTTATTTTATTTTTTTTTTTTTTGCACTGGGCAGAAGTGTTTTTTCTTCTTGTCAAAATATTCTATGCAATGTTGAGATATGTAAAGGGCTGCCGGCAATTCTTTTTGATACTCCTTTATTTTGAGAATTGTGATGCCCAGGATGGTATGATGTTGTTATTAATGTCAGATGTCTGCTGGAAGAACAGTGAGCTTACAACAACAAAGATTTTCAAATGCAGAGATGAGGAAAAAAGCAACAACAAAGGGGAAACAAAATGAAATAAGGACAAGAAAGGAAAGCAACTTTGATAAAGTATGTAGTCTAAGCTAACTAAAAGCACTAGAAGGTGACCCTACTATTTTTCCCCCCTTTATTTCCTTTTTTACAGTTGCTATATCATCAATTCAAGTAATTTTGAGTAGTGTTGTTTTAAGATCCTAAACAGAAAACAAATTTCTTTCATTTTTTGTACAACAGGCAGAACAACAATTAAAAAAGAACAAATTTGAAAAAATACATTTTATTTTGCAAATCTATTATAGATAATTAAATAGAAAATTTAAGGTACAATCATGGGTTGCCAAGAGATTTATTATAACAAATTTAAGAGGTTAATGAAAACTGATATAAATTGCAGAGGTCTTCATTAGGGGACTGAGCATTAATATCATGCTAATGCTAATGTTAACTTACATTATAAATTCTTAAATACATTCTTTAAAGACTGCTGGTACCATCAACTATTTAATAGACAACAGAATTTTTGGATATGTTATTATGTTTTAATTAGTTTTCAAAAGTATCCATTGTGCTGAATTGGAAAACAGGTCTTTTTCATAACAAAAACTTTTGTCTCAGAGAATGCAGAGCTGTTTGAGTCTTGGAGCCTTTCACTGAAACAAGCATCTGAGTACTGCCTCTGCTAGAAATAATTTTATGGCATATTCTGTTGCAAGGAAGACAGCAGGAACAAGTAGCTACAAGAAGGCTAAAGGAGAGTGAGAAGGGTTATCTCTTTGTCTTGCAGCCCCTATTCAGATCAAGAGTAATGCAATACTCCCCTCCTTGAACAACTTGCAGAGACATTAGTGTGTTTCTCTCTAAATAGCATTACAATACTTGAGAAGAGACGAGCAAGAGAAGGCATGAACAGAAGTCATTCTGTGTTTGAAGTACTGTGCTGAACCTATACTGGTCAAATGGTTGCACAACCTTTCTATCCTCTAAAGCAACGGGAGTTTTGCCTTCTAGTTGGATGGGATATGAAACCTCTCTAGTAACTATATCAGGGTTGTGAAATAGGAATGTCATCTAGGACTGTGGATGCAAGTGAAACAATCATATAAGGATATGAGAAAAACTTAAAGTGTAAACCATTAACCTGAAATTTAATTGAAACTGATGTGGATTTGGGTACAGACATGTGTGATTGTTCTATTCTGGCCAGATATCTGTGGAGGACATTATTATCTCAATTCAAAATATGAATCTAGACTGTTTAAGTTAAGAGATTATTTTCTTAGTACGTGGCAGTATGTCATGGTTTAGGAATGGTACTCCCTAGTTCAGTGCCCACACCAAAACTTTTCCAAACCAAATGCAGATCACTTGCTATCTTATCCCTCTTCCCCTCTCCCTTCTTGCCTGGATGTTGGAGTCGAGAATTGGAGGCCCAAAAGGTGAAATCACAGGCTGAAATAAGAACAGTTTTAATGGAAACAACAACAAGATAAGAAAACAAACAGTAAAAGCAACAATCCTAATAATGAAAGTGTACAAAGAGAGGGTGTTATATACTCACCAAGCTCAGGACAATGAAACAGTGGAGGATGGACCCTATTCCTGCCATGCTTCCACTCCATCTGGAAAGGGACAACCTTCTAGGAAGCAAGAGAGTCCCCTGCCCCAGGCAATATCATAAGATGGTATGGAATAACATTAGGGTGTTGGCCATGCCTACACGAATCCAGGCTCTGCCCCCTCATTGCTACTGACAAAAATTAACTCTCTCCTTGGCTGAAACCAGAACAAAGAAATAACAATTCATTTGCATTGCAAATCAGATTGAGAATTGAACAAACAAAAAAATCACACCCACCCATACTTTTCTAATAATTTACCAGTTGCCGTATAAAGTTTCAGAAGAACTAGAAAGTACAGAATGTTTTTTGGGCAAGAATATCACAAATTTTTAAGATGGGTTCAAACTCCAGACTCCAAATATTTAAATATAAGTGTCTGAATATAAATGTTTAAGCTTCCAACACAGATGTGAGGCTTAGATGAATTGTCAAAATTCCCTAAATTGCCTTAGTCTGAAGTTCACTTTGACATAGAATTCCGGTTGCCAAATTGTGAGAGCAGATATCACCTGCAGGTCTGGCTTAATGAAAATGTCTCAAATACCCTAAGGAGTTTCCAAAGACATTTGATAGTGATGTTTGCTTCTGAGAAACTACCCTCTAATTAATAGTGTTGGGATCTGATCTCTCAGTTTAAGGTAAAGACCTACAGTTTTTAACTTGTATAGCTCTGAATCAGTGACTTCCCAGCATTAGCAAACTGGATCCCATAACTAAATTTAGAAGCCTTCAGTCTCAAGCTCTGTCCAAACCCTAACATTTAAATACATTAGTTAATGCAGATGGATCCTGTTTTAAATATTCCATAATTAGTGGAAAGGGAATGGTATAATGTTTTCACTATTTTAGGCATTTGTAATGGAACTGTTTGTACTATTCTTCGCAAAGCCATAGGAAAAAAGACATATATCAAACTAGTAACAGCAAAACAGATTTTTTCAGTATACATAAATGTCCCTCACCAAACTTTCTCTGAACTTAAAGTTCAAGAGAATATACTATCTATTCCAGAACTGCTTACATCAAGGGTTCAGCCATTTGAAAAATCATTCAGAGACTGCTGACATACTTTGGGTTCTATGCTCTGAACATAGAGATTAAGGAGAAGAAAACTATACTGGGGAATTTTATTGAAGTGCAAGGAGTCTTCACTTCAGGGACAGCTATTATTTTTGCTCATGCTTGTTGCCCAGGCAACAGCTTATGCAGTGATCACTCTTCACCAACATAAAGCATTAGCCTAAAACTGTAGAGATTTAGCTTTAGATAGAATAGAATAGAACAGGAGAGAATTATTTCAGTTGAAAGGGAAATAAAGGATTATCTAGTTCAACTGTGTAACCAAGTCAGGGCTGACCAAGTTAAAGCATGTTATTAAGAGGACTGTTCAAATGCTTCTTAAACAGGCTTGAGATATCAACCTACTCTGTAGGAACCTATTCCAGTGTTAAACCACTTCTTGGTAAAGAAATGATTCCTAATATCTAGTTTGAACCTTCCCTGATGCAGCTTTAAACCATTCAACATGCCCCATCACTAGGTACCAGGGAAAAGAGATCAGGACCTCCCTCTCCACCACAGCTTCCTCCTCAGGAAGCTGTAGAGAACAAATGAGGGTGACCTTCAGTCTCATTTTCTCCAAACTAGACAAGCCCAAAGCCCTTAGCTGCTCCTCACAGGACATTCCTTCCAGCCCTTACACTAGCTTTGCTGCCCTTCTCTGAATACATTTGAACACCTTCATATCCTACTTAAATTCTGGGATCCAGAACTACACACACGGTGAGGCTGCACCAGCACTGAATACAGTAGGATAATCACCTCTTTTGACTGGGTGGTGATGAAGCATTTGATGCACCCCAGGATGAGGTTTGTAGTCTGGGTGCCAGAAAACACTGACTCCTAATGAACCTGTTGCTGACCAGTATACCCAGATCCCTTTCTGGATGGTTGCTTTACAGCCACTGCTCTATCAGTTTATACTTGTGGTCTACCAGTTTATACTTCATCCAGTTCTTCATCCAGTGCACTGTGAACCCACCTATCCCACAGCTGAGGGGTGTGTTCAGAAGGATGCTGTAAGGGATACTAGCAGAACCTTATATAATTCATAAAGACTATACCCACTACCTTCCCTTCATCCCACTAGGTGTGTGACCCAGGGATACAAAACCAGTTAAACAGGACTTTTCCTTTGTGAACCCATTTTGACCGTGACTAATGATGACATTATTCTTTAAATGCTTTTCAATAGTAGCCTGTGTAACCTTATCCATAATTTTTCCAGGAACTAGGCTAGACTAACAGATCTGTAGTTACTCCAGGGACTCTGTATATAAAGCTGGGGGAAGGATGAGGAAGGGAGGTTGTTTGGAGTGGTGATATTTGTCTTTCTTCCCAAGTAATGGTTACTCCTGGTGGACTCCTGCTCTCTTGGAGATGGCTGAACACCTGCCTGTCCTAGGGAAGTGGTGAATTAATTCCTTGTTTTGCTTTGGTTTTTGTGTACGTCTACCTGTTAAACTGTCTTTATCTCAACCCACAGATTTTGTCACTTTTCTCTCTCCCACATCCCAAAAGTCCAGGGGGCGGGGTGAGAAGGGCATGATTGAGCTGCTATGTGGTGCTTAGTTGCCAGCTGGGATTAAAACGCACCTTATTTAGGAATTGCTTTCCTGGTCTTTCTACAAGACAGACTAATTTGGAGATACTGCACTAATCTAAGGCTGCCAATGCATAGTGCTTAGCATTTCTTTTGAAAGTATGTATGTAAAAGCCAGTGACAAAAGATCAGAAAGGAAAATTCAGGTACAAAATCAATTTCTGCTCTGCAGGCCATTTGATGATGAAATTAGAAAATTTGGTGCAGAGAGCTTTTTTGGCAAACTGACCTCCTTCAATTCCCTTGATGATACCCACTATATAAAATCATTTTGTGAGCTTATGTTTCCAACAGTAAGTTTTCCAAAGAGGTTCCCAGAGGAAAAATGTTTTTTATCTTATCAATGAAAATATTTTTAAGGAACCAAGGTGTGGATCCCAGGTGTTACTGGCTCACTTTGTACAGGCATGTTAAGAGACAGCATTCTGAGGAATCTGCCAAAAACTTCTCTGTGAGAGAGAGTTCAGAACTGCAGCAACACTACTGAGCTAACTGAAATAAAGGATCTAGACACCTAATGTTTGATACCTGAGCCAATAAATTCAGACAAGTTTTAAAACATACTAGAATGACTAGGAAAATTTCAAAGATATAGGGAGTTTCTGTTATTCAGTATTCTCTTTCTGGAATTCCATGAGGTGTAAAATAAAATTCATCATTATATAAGGGAACACAGATCATTTAGGGTTCCAGCACAGAGTGAAACACATGCCCGATGGGCATGGTTTGTGCAGCATGGTTGTCTGGAAAATGACCATCAGTGAAATTGGCAGTTACTACCAAATCTCTTCCGTCTTCTGTTTTATTGATAAGAAAAAATGTGGCAACGAAATAATTTTAGCTTATTTGCTTCCAAAATACTAATGTCCTTTCCTGTGATAATTTTAACTACCACCCATAATGTTTTATCTGATTGTGTTTTCTCTGTTTAGACGCAGGCTTCAAGTACTTGCAAGGAGGGTAGTCCTGTCTGGTAAGGAAATGATGAGGCAGCTTTTTGGTTTTCCAGGGTTGTTTTCCACAGTGTCAATGCCTATGTAAGTGGGAGCTAAGCTGTAAAAGAAGCTCTCACTCTCTTAATGCAGTAGAAAAGTAGGAAACCTCATAAAGATAGAAGAAGAAGAAGGAAAGGCAAAGCTTCTCCTTATGCTCTTCCTGGTATTACAGAAATGATAATACTCAAATGTAAAAAATTAAAAGTTGTATTAAAGGTGGTATGATTCCTCATTCCAATAACGGGATGTTTATTCTTTCAATGCTTTCTGTAGCAATGCCAAAAAAAAAAAATCACACTCATCTGAAATAAAAGTGAAGAGAGCAAGATCTCATCTAAGGGGGATTAGTGAACTCAGGACACAGGGATCAAAGTACTGAGAAATGATGTGTATGAAAGAATGAGAGATCTGAGGAGAGACGGGAGGTCTGATTCTTCTGAGGAGCTGAGACACTAACTGGTTTGGGTTTGTTAAGGTCAAACTGTAGTAATGAAGGTCTGTCTGTGAGGGGGCTCCAACGTTTGTTTTCTTTCTATAATGACTTTGAAAACCTGACTTTGTCCCCTCAGGAGATGTGCACAATTTACTGAGCTTTTATGTGACCTACAAAAATCACACATATATTTGATGGAGAAGAAGAGAAAACCATTTTATCTGAGGGTGACACTGAAGGCCTAAGTATAGTATGAGAAATTGTGGCAGTCTAATGCAACATCATGGTAACAACTTTCCCTTTGGGATGCACATACTGGGCAAGAAGAGATACACAACTGCACATAAAGGTTTGTGATTATGTGGTGGGGTAACCCTGGCTGGATGTTAGGTGTCCAGCAAAGCTGTTCTATCACTTGCCATCCTCAGCTGGAAAGGGGAGAAGAAATATAACAAAATGTTCATGGGTTGAGATAAGCTCAGGAAGAAATCATTCACTGATTACTGTCATGGTCAAACCAGTCTCAACCTGGGAAATTAGTTTAATTTATTTTCTAAGTAGGATAATGAGAAATAAAAATCATAAAAATACCTTCCCTCCACTCCTTTCTTCTTCACAGGCTAAATGTCACTCCCAATTTTCACTATGTCCTTCCATGCAGTGGCACAGGGGGACTCAATGGGGCTCTGCAGTCAGTTCATCATACATCTTTACTGTTCCTTCCTCTTCACTCCTCACACTTCTGTGCTGCTCCAGCATGGGATCTCTCACATGCTGGAAGGCAGTCCTCCGTGAACTTCTCCAGTGTGAATCCTTCCACTGGGCTGCAATTCTACATGAACTGTTCCAGGTCCCTTTCCACAGGGTGCAGTTCTTCAGGAGCAGACTGCTCCATTGTGGGTCTCCTGCAGGGCAACAGGTCCCGCCATCAGCAAACCTGCTCCAGCAAAAAACCCTCCACGTGATCAGAGATACCTTTGGTTATGAATTTGTTCCAGAGTGGGATCTTCCATAGGCTGAATCTGGATCTATGATCCACTTATGGACCTCCATGGTCTTCAGGGGGATAGTTGCTTTATTGCGGTCTTCACAATTGGCTGCAAAGGTGCCTGGATCCTGGTTTACGCTGGTGCCTGGAGCACCTCCTCTCCCTCCTGTTTCACTAATCTTGGAGCTTCCAGTTCTGTTCCTTTCATATATTCTCACTCTGGTCGCTATTGCTGCGATACCCTGCCTTCTTAAATCTGTTATCCCAGAGGCCTTACTGCTGTCCCTGATGGGCTTGTCCTTGGCCAGCAGTATCTCTCTTGGAGCCAGCTGGCTCTATTTGACATGGGGGAAACTTCTGGCATCTTCTCACAGAAGCCACCTCTGTAGCACACACAGACATCACCACAACCACACTCTCCCTACCCCCAAAAGACAATATAACTCATACTTATTTTTCCGTAAGTTCCACCTTTTTTTTTTTTAATACATTATGCCACTACTGCAATTTAGGTTAGTTATATTAGAATAACTGGGTTTTTTTAGCTGGTGTAAATATGTTTTATATATGTTGAAAATATCAACTTTTGTTGAGTATTAAAATTTATCTGTGATGAATTTTCCCTATGTTTTGTTGGATCAGAACACTCCTAAAATTTCACTGTCTCTCATATTTAATTTTACCCATAAGGAATTTCAACATTAGGCTTGCTTGTAAGGTTTCCTTTATTTTTTCTCAATCTAATTTTATAGTCATTTGAATGCTGGCATTCCTACCTACCTAAATGCATGTCAGTTAATATTTGTAATTATGTCATGGATGACATGTTTTATGGATGCATTACCCTACAAACTGTGCCACTGAATCCGTTTACAGTGAATCATGTACTTGAGCATTGTTTTGTGTGCAGTGCTTTTCAAGCATGTAAAAATCTCACTTTCAAAACTTTTCTCTGGTATTTTCATTATCCAATATGTTTGTCTCCTTTTTTTGATAATTGTATGAGTGTTGCATATTTAACAAATAGACTTAGTCTTACTTGTCTAAGAATTACTCTCTATACCATCCCTCTTCCAATTTCTAGCTCTTCCCTCTGCAAGCAAGACCACGCTGGTTCAGTTGGCAACACTTTTTATCTATCACATCATGGATGAGATAGTAAAAGACCAAAAAATATATGTCAGACTAGAGGATAATATTTCCTTGAAGAAAAAGGATCTGTAACTTAGGATACACAGGCAGATAAAAGAAGATGCAAAAGAAAACCTGCCTTTCTAAGTAAGAGACCTGGGCTCATAGCTTCATAGAGCTTTTATACTTTAAGTCACATAACATCTCTCTCACTTGATTCCCTTCCAGTTTTTGACCCTCTACTTTTCTCCCCTGATGTGATATTTCTGCATAATTTCCTCTATACACAAGTTCCAACAGTTTTAATATAAATGACTCAGAGTTCTCACTTTTCACTTCTGACCTCTCTCCTCTTTTTAATCCATCATCTACTATCTCCATTTTAGCATGGCTCATAATGATGTTCCTATTTTCTTCTAATAATCCTCAGGAGGACTTCTGAATATAGAATTATTCATATGAATAAGTCAATTTTATTCTAACTTTGAGCCCTTCTATCTGAGTTTTGAATCTCAGAAGGACAAAGTGCAAGACTGTTCCAATCAATGAGTTGTGAAATTGTTCTGTATCTCATGCAGCTCTGTACATTTTCTTTCTTGTTAAATATTTAAAAAAGAAATATGTAAGGCACTATTGTATGTAAGTTGCAAAGGACCTCATACTCATTTGGTACAGACTCTTGCTACTGCACAAAATCAGGGCATATAATCTTTTAAAGTAATTCATTGAGCTTTCTTCAATTTTTGTACTTTTTATCTTCTGTTTCTCACAGACAGATTTTCAGAATTTCATTTCTCTGATTGACATTAACTCTATGTAATCTAAATTTATTCACAGACACCTTGTATCTATTTATTTTGTGTCTATATTGTCCTACAGCCTACTTTTTTTTCCCAGTGCTAACATTTGAGTCAAATACCTGGTGAAAGTTAGCGAAGGATCTTTAAAAGTGCAGTCTTAGCAGCAGGAGATGCATTACCTGAATTAAATGTACAGAAGTGTAGCACACATGCCAGCCTTTGCACCAAATCATAAAAGCAGCCCCAGGCAGTGACAAGACCACATGCATATATTCCTCTGCACTAAATGGATGGCAAGAAATAGTTAAATCTACACATCTGAACATGGTTAATGATTCTGGTTCCCAAGGTCAGGTAGTGCAGAGAGATTTTTAGCCACTACCTTGACAACAGGCTGCCATACCCACAATATCCAGTAGTTATAAAGTATTTCTGTGAATTAAATAGGACAACCTTGTTGGTCTTCTGAGAAAGTGTAGCTGTTGTTTCTTGGGGGTGCTTTTATTGTTGTTGAAGCCTTCTGTAATGTCGTGAAAACTGTGTTGCAATCCATTAGGGTAAACTCTTTTAAACACATAAAATGTCCATTTACCAGACAATGTAGCAGAAGAGCATGGGATAGTGTTCAAAGACTGCTGGGATGATGTTAAAAAATTTCACAGAACAGTGTTTTTGAGATACATGGAGTGCTGAAAGCAGTCTTTGCACTTAGTCACAATCAAAATTACACAGGAGTTTTGTTCATTTTCTCCAAAAGAAGTCCTGGAAGTGAATTAACATTTCTACAGTGCAGTTCATTTGATAAGCAGAACTGAGGAGTAATCTGAGATAGTTTAGAAAGTTTTAGATTTTGGATGTATGCTTCCTTTGAATAAAAATTCATTCTAAAAGGTAGATGATTTTATAGGATGAAGAAAAAATGCCATAAAGTAAATTACTTTTTTTTGTTAAAAATCATTAAATATTACATTGTTTAATACTACCTCCCTTCATCCAGTAATTAACTCCTTTGTTCTTGTTTAATAAGAGAATACCAATTTTGGGAATATTTAAAGAATATATTCTCTCTATTTTGTTTTGGGGTTTTTAGTAGATTCTTTCTTTCTTTCTTTCTTTCTTTCTTTCTTTCTTTCTTTCTTTCTTTCTTTCTTTCTTTCTTTCTTTCTCTCTCTCTCTCTCTCTCTCTCTCTTTCTCTCTTTCTCTCTCTCTTTCTCTCTTTCTCTCTTTTTTTCTCTCTCTCTTTCTCTCTCTCTCTCTCTCTCTCTCTTTCTTTCTTTCTTTTTCTTTCCTTCTTTTCATCTTCAACTTGTTTGTTCATTTCTGCTTCATCCTGTTGCATTATAGATTACTTAGGAGTAGCTTGGAGTAGCCAAGTTTAGGTTTGTATGAGCCCAAAATATTAGAACTCACCACTTCTAAGATTTCACAGGAGTCCTGATTTTCTGCCTCCACGCAACTGATCTGCATGAATATGATACTTCCTGTGCTCTCATTGTCTAACATACACACAGCATAACTGAGTGATCTATGCCTACATCACTTCCAGTGGCACGCAGAATTTAGACCTAAAAGCCTACTTAGCAGTTTAATTGACCTCTGTAAGCATGGTGTGCACTGAATCCACTGATTTCACTTCAGTGGAACATTTGTGACACCTTTTGGTGCAGTACATGTATTTTAACAACCCTTTAGTATTGAACATGCTAGATTCTCAGTTAAGGGAATCCTCCTACTCCTCAAGGACACTTTTGCATTTGCATTTAAAAGTTACTGCATAAAATTCTTATGGAAAAGTGAAAGAACATACCAGACAAAAGCATTTTTCCTTCCTGAGGCAGTCTCTCTGGCACTAGACTACAAAATCAAGCTTCCTTTTGCTTAGTTTCTCTCCTACCCAATAAATGTTACATTCTACTCCGCATAATGGTATAACTACAGCAGAGAGTACTTCCTAATGCCTATCTAAATTGGCTTCCAAATCTATTTAAAAATCTGTGAATTCCCTCATGTCATTATATGCTGATTGCACAGCAGAGTTAGAAACCTCTACTAAAGATAAACTGCATAGTCTTTCTTTTTTCAGACTTGTATATATGAATAAGAAATAAAACTTTTCACTATTCATCACTATCTGCTAAGATGTAACTCTCCACAAGCAAGAGAAGATCTATGGAGAAAAAAGAAATGAAGAATGGTGTGGTACAAATTAAACCATATTAAACCTCATATTTGTATGAATGAGGTAATTTATTATGTTTCTCCATAAGTAACCTTTATGATTCACTGCTATTTTTTCAGCTTTTCATAATATTAGATGTGGAACACATGCGATTAAATGTGGTATTCACCTTCACAACAGAATCAGTGCTTCAGTCACTTCATTTTATTTGCAGAAGCAGAGCTACTTGTCTATGTTATAGGTACCTTAGAGTCCAAGGAAGAGAAAAATACTATACAAAACCAAAATATTTGTCTTGTAACTGTAGTAAAACTTAGGAAATACCACAGCTGTTGGAAAACTGTTTACTACAGAATTGGTGGGAAACTTAATGAATAGACTTTCGATAGTCTATACTCAGTGTAAAGAGTTGAATAATTGAGAAATTATAAAAAATATGAAAACAGTTAATTTATAAGGAATTTATAGGCTTTACTGGCATAGTAGCATTAATGAGGACTTGTACAGGGCAGTGCAAGTGAGATCAGAATGTGTCCATTACAATGAAAGTCAGGTCAATTAATACTGATAAGTGGGTTTTCTAGATGAATTCTGCATGCCACTGCAAGATATCTATCTTCATCACTCCTGAACTTTTCTTTTTTCTTAATAGTAATAGAAATAGTCCAAAGTGGCTTTCATAAATGTAGAGACAAACTCACTTGTCTGTAGGTCTTTAAAAAGAAGAAAAGCAACTGTTATGTCAAATTACACATCTCTGAAACAGAATTTAACTTTTAAAAAAAAGGCAATAAAAAAACCTCAACCAAGCAAAGAGAAACTTGTAGCACCAAGTGTTTCATTATGACAATTTAACTGCATGGCCAAACACCACATTGCCTTTTGCATCAGAAAGACATACTTAGAATTACTGTATGTCCATTTTTCTACAGATCCCACTTTCCCTCTCTCTCCCCAGTGTAAAAGTGTATTATCTTTAAAATCTTATTATTATATACTTGTATTAAAAACAGCAATTCTGTCATTAAACAAGATTTTCTCTTTATTAATAATGCTTATAAAATTTTACTTATTCAAGATGTATTTCAAGAATTCCACAAGGATGGATGTTTTCATTTAAGAACTAATATGAAGAAAGGTAATTATTTTTACAGAAATGCAGAAATCTTTTAAGTGTATTCTTTTCTACATGGCTTATAAAACAGACAATTGAATTTCTTATTCAACACCTCATCAAATTTTTTGAAATATATCTAAGCAATCTTTAGATATCTAGAAACCAAAGTATTCCGGTTATCAGAAGGCAAAAAAAGTTGCCCCGGAGGAGAACATTATATATTAACAACATTTCAGAGAAAAGGAAGAACCTTATAGATAGATTTTTTTCACCACTTTTTTTTCAACCTTGTCATAACTCACAGCAACTGTTAATAAAATAAAATATAATTAATTTGTTTGAGTCATAACATCATGAATGTTAATAAATATTTTTTAAAATTTTGATTTGTAATTTGAAATTCTGCAAGAGAATTTCAATTGATTATAAATTATTCTAAGAATCAAAATACGTTATTAAAGACAGAAATTGTTAAAGATATTGGTTCAAAAAGATTTTTTTTTACATCAAGCAACAGTAAAGTCTTCTTAAATCCAAAACTCCTTTGCTATAATTAAGTAATTTTTAGTCATTTTTCACCCTTTAAAAAAAAAAATCACTTCTGAATGTGATTGGTGATCTTATAAATTCAGGATAGCAATGATTTTCTTCACAAAGAAAAAAAGCCATGGTGTATTTTAAAAAACAACATTTTTCTGTCTAGATGTATAATAAGAAAAGAACAACTAGTAATAATATTCAATTACATTGTCATTTCTATTGTATTCATATTTCACTCGCACTTCTTAGAATAGGAATAATTTCAGATAATTTCAAGGTTGCCTTAAATATATAGCAGCTGGACACAGCCATATAAATGCTACAAGCTATTTTTTGGCTATTTTATGCATATTTTAGCTAAGTATAATGTTCAATCTTTTTTCATATACCTTCAATAGGAATGTTGACTTCAGCAAGTGCACTCCTAAGCAAGTGCACCTCCTGAAATCACAATCATAGGGAGTCATCTTACTCAGCTCCCACAAATGCAGATCTTAAATTTCATATGAAGATCAGAGATTCATTTGTATGAATAAAAGTCATTGCTCTGTATATTCACTCTCATAGAAATTCCTCCCATGAAGAGACTTCAGGGAACAAAGGAGAGTCAAAGGTTATAAAGATACATAGAGGTCCAAAATGAGCTGTCAAATAAGTTCTGTTCAGCCTTTAAGACTAGATCATAACACTTTGTGCATGGTGTTGACTGACTCTTAGGCATCCCCTCCTTTCTTTTAAATTTATATTCTACCTGGAAATAGAACAATGACATGGAGACCAGTTATGAGCCAGCAGTGTTCACTCTATGCAAATTTTCACACTAGGTCATAGAATACAGATTACATGATTAAGCTAGAAACCTATATTTTTAGTCTGATAAATGGAGAGTGGTAGATTGCTTCAGAAAGTGATTCTTAGGAAATAAGCTAGTAGTTTGTCTTCCTAATTTGATTAGATAAGAAGCCAAAAGTTAGGTTGAATGAATAAATATGTCATACACGCCCATGATTTGTTCTTTGCTAAGGTTTAAGGTAGCTTCTTCATTTTCACAATGAGAAGAAGACAAAAGAGCAAGGTAAGCATCTAAATGCCATAGGAAATCCTGAGGGGAAAAAAAAGCAAAATATACTGCAAGATGAAAATAAACTGCAAAGTGTAAACAGCTGTTATAACACTTATGAGCCCTTTGGTTTCAGCGCAACCTAAAATTTCTTTGAAAAGCATTTTCAATGTGCAGAATGGAGAGACAGTCTTTCAACGCAGCAAAATTCTCCAAGCACAGCACTGAAAAATTTTCTTAAAGTCAGAAGTAGTGTTAAATACCGCAAATAAATCTTCATGTACTTTTTGTTTTCCATACAAGAAGCTTGAATGTTTCAGTAATAAGCCTAGGTTTTTTTTCTAATTATTCAGCATGAATTTTTGCTTTGTTTAAATATTTTTTACAGTTTGGTTGGAAAACTTTTACCTAATTTGTATTCACCATCTGTAAGACTCATTAGTAAAAAGAAGGCTTCATGAGTGCACTGAAACAAAATATGCACTGATTAATCACAGTCTTGTACTAGTTAGAGCAGGTAATATCCCTATGTGGATACAGGTAGCCTAAGAGTCTTCAGGTAGCCTACAGGTATCTTCAAATCAGCCTAAGATATTACAGGAACTGCTGACAACAGCAGAGGAAGGGTTGTGGAAGAGACATGAGTCACGTAGCCACAAGTCAGTGATTTGGGTTTCACTTGGGTTTTAACACATAAGTTAAACTTGCCTTAAAAGTTTGTCCTCCATAAACTGAAATATAACCTTTACAGTACATAGAACCAAATCTTCTCAATACACAGAATTTCAGTGAAGGTTTATGTGACTTTTATATATACTATCAGTATAAATGAAACTTTGAAAGACTTCATGTTCTCCTGTTTTTTCTTTAGTAATGGGTTCCTTTTCTAAAACACCAGTGAATAGTCTTTTTTCCTAGAGAATATGTGAATGCAGCAACAATCTGTTAAAAATTATCTTTTTAGGCCCTAAATGGAAATAAAAGATGTTCACGTTCCCTAGCTGGAATTGATTGTTTTGTATTTGTGGTGGCATGTCACTATCTACCATCTCATAGACTCCATGATATGTCATGTAGCCTAGATTATCCAGTCTGCAGGATGACAAGGGAGCAGAAGCCTGTCTCCGTATATCTGCCACTGCTGATCCTTTTTATCCAGTTGGGAAACACAGAACTAGTTATCTTGTCATGAGTAGAAAGGATCAGATGAATTAGAAATACATCTACATATGTGTTGCATTTATCTTCTTTTTGCCAGAGTTGGGATTAAATGCTTGAGATGGTATTTTGTGTTTGAACTCAAATGTTTATTAATTCTTATCTATATATACAGTATCTAAATTATATCTATAATATACAGTATTATTATCTATATAACTCTCAGCTGAGAGTTATACAATACTTCTAGCTAACAAACTAAAAATGGAGCCATATCTATCTCTCTAGAAGGTCTTTTAATGATGAACTGTCCAACTGAGAAATAACACCTAAATTGTTTTTACTTTAACCCAATAACCAACCACCCGTGGCCCGCAATGTGGACTTTCGTATCCAATTACAAAATACCACCTACACCCATGAAGAAGAAGGTGAAAAAGAAAGACTAGCTTCCTCCCTAAAACCTCCATCTTGTTTTATGTATATATTACTATATTCTAAAACCTTAAACTCTAAGTTTTCTACCATGTGATATTGCACACTTCTATTCAAACTACACACCCATAATCCCAGTTCTACCATTTAATTTTGGAAGCCTTCTCCAAGGCCTCAGGTCAAATGCGGTGTTTTCTTGGGGGTCAGTGCCTGTCAGCACAGAAAGTCTAAAATTTTCAGTACCCAGGGTTCCAACACATATGCATATACATATACACACAGATACACATAAATGTGTATGCATATATATGAACACATACAGAGAGTGGAGAATTATTCTACCTGTTTCAATGCACTGAATTTGAGAGTCAAATCATTCCAGACTCTGGAAAATTAGGTAGAAACATTGTTAAAAGGAGCAGTCCACTACAGGAAGAAAATAAAGCACCAGTATTCCAATTTATCTGCAAGCATTTTTCTTTTCCTTCTGTTATTTATTTAAATAGCCTTTAGTTACTAAGTCTGAAGAAATGGTAGAGTAATAGTAATAAAATTATAAAAGCAGCACTGTAGAGAAGCAAAGGAGGATTATGCTCTGGGGAAAACATTTTACTGTTTGTAAAAGCTAATATAAGAGGCTGTGTTCTACCTATGTGCTCGATCATTGCATATTCTGGCTGTATTGAAAGTGAGACACTAAAAACTATACTGTAGGCTTTTCTTTCTGTAGAATGTTTTTGAAAGGATTGGCAGGAATTCTTATTTAAATGCTATTTTCTTTAACTAAAATTGTGGTGCACTGATTCCCATAGAGAATCCAAATATAGTGTGATGGGTCACCATCAACTTTTGAAGAATTATTTCAGAACTATTACAAATTCAGTCCTATAATTCCACAACAGTTCTGTATTATGCTGAAAATTTACTGACAGCACCAAAATGATTCTCCCTGCTGTTATTGTAATGTTTTACTTACTAATTATAGTAATGCCAGAGTCCCATTCTTGACTGCTCCTGCTTCATAAAAAGAAGCAGAAGTGTTTTGTACAACAGCCAGTAAAAACACACCTATAAGGAAAGGTGATATAGAAAGCATTTAATAGGTGTGTGGTGGTAATACTACAATTGTTCTAGCTAAGTGTTGTAAGAGATCCCCTGAATGAGAGGGTGTTGCCTGCTTAGTTGAGAAATATGGTCTTGCTCCTGCTATGACATGTGAATTATTGATTTAAGATCTTATTACTTCTTTTCTTCACTGTGATAAAAGAAAAATGTCTAATGCATCTAGCAAGCAAAGCAAATTATAGTTCTAATAGCTGCTTTAGTCATATGGCTAATTTTCTTGTGATCTCTATCATGTCTATCTTTAATTTTTTTTACACCTTTTCCTGGTATCTGCTCATCAGCATTTTGCACCCTTAGGAGTCCAGGAAATAATTCAATTATTATACCATTGGCATCTTTGTGGTATAAAAGCAAACCAGCAAAGCTAATGCTAATTCCTCTTCCTCTTCTCTTCCTCTTCTCTTTCCTCCTTCCTCTTTCCATGTAAATTTTTTTCTTTCTCTTTTTTTCTTTTGCTCTTTGTTTTGTTAGTTTTTTACCCAAGTATGTTGCTTAATTGTTTCTCCATGCCCATGTTGTTTTTGTGGGAAGATGCCCATACATATATTTTTTTTTTCTTTTTCCTCAAGGTAGTACCTTCTTTGTTGTTGCTGCAAAATACAGTATATTCTTTAGCTAAAGATTGGGTTGTCACCTATTTTTATTCCATCCTTTGCTCTGTGTTTTATAGTTAAAGGTGATTTGTTACCTAACATAATCTTAAAACAATATTCAATATGCCTCTAGATGGTTAAAACATTTCAGTATACCCAAAATATTCTATTGTTTTTTTACAAGAAAAATCAAATAGACTCTACCTGTAACAGCAACCTGCTAAGAATTTGCTAAGTGGGACTCCTAGGCTTTTTAAGAGGAAAATCTAACTTCCAAAGGAAACCAGAATGCCCTATATTGCCAGAAATGGCTAAAATTGTGGAAAAAAACTATCTTTGGAGAACTATTGATCTGCAGACCTTGAATCAAGCTTGCATTTATGACTGGGATAAAAAAAACTTAATTTCTTAAACTCCAAAACTTTTCACATTATGTATATCTATACCATCTTCTATATCTATACCGATATCATCTATATCTATATATCTCACCAGATAATTTTAAAAAAATAAACTTACTGCATATTTTCTTCACATATTGCTCTATTTTTATTTTTGATTACCTGAATATAGCATTTGTATTTTAATTTCCCTTCAATGACATGTAAAAATAACAAATTTTACTGGTAATTAATATTGTAGAGTACAGAAATGTTGGGAAAATCTGTGTTATCAAAGATGAATGCATAATTTTAATTTGCATGTGGCTGTTTGTTGTATGAACATATTATGAGTTTTCCCTGCGGAAAAATATTCTCATAGGGAAGTCAAATCTGCAGAGCACAAAATTCTGTAAACCATGTCTGTCCTGTGTCTCTGTCTCCAGAGATGTGGATTTGTTTCTCAGCCAATGTGTGAAGTTTTGTTATCTATCTGATATGGTAAGCATTTTGGGGATTCTTCGGTACAGAGATGGAAGAACAACTCGCTCTGTACCTGGGCAGAAATAGCCCAAGCTTTGAACAATGAAGTCAATTTTAATAAATCATATTAAGCCTTCTAATATGGAGTCAATGAGTCCTGTTTCACTGCTCTCATCACGACCATATATGGTGACCCCAAGACCACAGCTGTTCATTGATTTCCCATAAAGGAGAATGACATTCTGGTTTTCAAGTATATATTTTAATTGTTATAAAATTTTAAGGATGGCAAGTCGTATGTACTGCAAGTCTAAATATCATATCTAATGCTACTTTTATTTAAAATACTTTGAAATAATAGTGATGTTAAATATGTGAGGATGAATGTAAAAGATGGTTCTTTCCCTCCCTGCTCCCATATTTAGTAGACCCAGACTAAAGGAACTAATGTCCAGTGAGGATAAAGATGTAGAATAGGCAATTCTTTTGCTTTTAGCAACTTCAATGTTCAGTTTTTTACATCAACTCCGTTTCTTATTTGCATAGTAAAACTAGAATAGCCCTCCTTTGAAGACTGCAATCATGGCTTCCCATGCAGATTTTCCATAAGGATAAATACTAAATTTATTAAGCCCTGAGGTATCCACATTAACAGTGCCGGTGAACCGAAAACAGAAGTTAACCACCACCGTTTTAAACAAGTCACATGTGCTGCTAGAATATCTCCAAGAAAAAACCAAAAAGGTATTAGAGAAATTCCTATGAGGAATGCTCAGTATCAAAAGGGCAGGAAATCAGAGCATGTCTCATGAGCATTCCCATAGCCAAAGACATTCAGGTAGGATCAGTACATTTACATCCCTGCATAATTTTTGTTTGGTAACACATGGCATTTTCTGACTGTCTCCAGCTGTGTTCTAAAAGCAGGTTGCTCTGCAGGTAAAATATAATTTCATATTTATCCAGTCACAGCAGGTGTTTCTACCCAATAAGGAGTATTCACATTTGCTAGGACTTGTCTATAGGTAAGTTTTCTTGATCTCATCTCCCTTCTATCTACAAAAATGAAACAGACACTGTCTAATGGGTTTAAAGCTGTGCCAGCCATGTCTCAGCCAGCTTGTTAGAAGAGGTCAGAGAGAAAACAATTCTGTGCAAGCAGTAAAATGATCTTCTAGATAAAAAGTAATCGAAAGAGTCTGGGTACATCATAAAAAGTTTATTTGTAATTCAGCGTTGGTGAGGGTGTGTGTGCCTTCCAAAGGACTGATTTTCCTAGGCTGCTCCATGCAGAAGATGTTACTAAAAACCAATATATGTAGGACTTGAAAGGGTTAAATGTGGGTAGCATCTTTCTTTCCGGGTAAATAAAATGTTTTTTAGACAGGAAAAAAAATGCAAGAATCTTTGTGGATGCTCTTTTTAAGAGTGGCGATAGGAAGCATTTCTTACTGTTATTTGCCACTCCCAAGTCTTTAAACTCATCTTCATAAATAATATTTAAGGTGAGAAAAAAAAAATCTGTGCAAAGGCCTATAAATAGACTTGACAGCACAAGGGAGTAGCAGTCTTTTCTGGACTAGTCATGAAGCTATTTCTTACCCAAGATCTCTATAACTCTCTCTATTCTGCTAAATAAAAGAAGACCAAGACTGAGGCTTTGCCCTGAGGCTATTTGGCAGCAGCTGTCTTGCAGTGACACTGTCTAAGGCTGGTTCCCTACACAGCAGCGCTGTCTCTGCGGGGCTACTTGTATTCATCAAAACTAGAAGGACAAAAATTAACAGCTAGTGTTTGTGAACAATCAGAAGTCCTGTGTTCAGGCTCATTTCCCTTGGCAATGTAAATGTACTCACTGTCACAGGAGTTCAGAACTGGTTTGCGTGCATTATGGACTTTTGCTCTGCCAAGGAGTGCTTATGTCTTACAACTCATTTATGTAAACCCATTGTGCAAGGCAATAGGAGTGCTTCTGTTGGCTGACAAGTTCGTTTTTTTTGTATCCCTGTTTTTTGCAATATCCACACTGTAATCTTCACATCAACCTCTCCTCTCCTTCTGTAGACAGAATGTCCACTGGTGTGTGGAACATGTTTGGTCTGCTGCTAGAGCACCTCACACATAGGGATGACATCAGATACTGTGTTGTGATGAGTATTAAATCAAGACCAACAGTCAATCAGATGATTCATTCCAAGTAGTTTTTTTGTTCTAAACAGCAACAAAACCTCACTACTCTTGCCTCCCACCCCACATATTCCAGTCACATTCCAATCCACTATTTAAACACTAAAATAATGGAAAAGTCCCCTGGAACCTTTACTATGCTTGGCAGCAGTTGTACTGTTCTAATTGCAGTAATTTCACTTAAAATCCCTGAAGTGAAAAGGCATCTGGGCTCAAGAATGAAGCTGAAGAAATTACAAGAGAATTGGAGAAAGTGACATCCACGGAGATGCCAAAACTAAGATGTAATTTAACTAAGACTTACAGACTATGTAAAAATGGTACAGTCTGGTATGAGCTCTAGGTTAGAAATGTTGCATAGATGAAAGCTGGTTTCAGCAGGCCGGCTTTTTTCAATCTTCTTGCACTTAGTTTATCACTTGGCCAGAAAGTTTTGTACTTTCTCTTTAGTCACATTCAGGACAGGTCTGTTCAAATATCTAAGTATGGTAGTTGTCAGTTTTCTTGACACCCCATCTCTTACTTCTGAAGCAGACAGTTTGCTCTTCTCTTGGTGCCATTCTCAGGCCTTTTTAGATTATTCTGAGATTCTAACTTGACTCAAATGTATGGGTAAGGAGCTACGGGTCCAGCCACTATCACACAGAATTCTATTCAGATTAAAAATGCTGGTTTACAATCCAGGACTCAGTGAAGTGGCCATTGATGGAAGATGCGAGTTAATAGCCCCCTCCTCACCCCAAAACTCTGCTGATGGTTGGAGTCAATACTGTTATATATAGTACTTTTTCAGTTTTCCAATTATATTTGAATGTCACACTTTTCTCAGATGGCTAATGGATAAACAGTGAATATATTTACCTAGAGTCACTATGTCAATGCTGTTTTTTCTGTCTGAATTATCGTTTTTATTCATCTAGCTGCAAGCTAGGACTTAATTTTTTTCTATTTTTTGACTCTGTTTTCTATTTGACAAATGTCTATGCTATTGTTTCCCCTGCTTCATATAGTACAGAAGAAAGCATAAATATTGTAGAAACACACAATGCTGTTTTATAACAAAGAGAAAAAAAATTTCCTACTTTCTGGCTTAAAAATGGTTTATCTCTTTTGTCAGCATTTTTTATACTTTTGAAAGTTTGTACTGTTTGGCTTCTCAATGGAATGCACAGGTAAACTATTATTACCAATCTCAAGAAAATCACTCTTTCAATGCTCAATATAAAATATTCATTACTCTTCAACTATACAACATAGAAATACTAAAAAATATCATATTACCTAATCAAGCTGCTAAATAGGATCTTCTGTTTCACAGTTTGAGACACCCATGTTCCTAATGGAATAATATCTTTTCACAGTTTATTTTAAATATAATTTATTTATTGGATTTATTAATAATGTTGGGGTAATTTCCTAGATATATCTAATTTCCTTACCAGAGATCATGAGGAAATTTGAAAAAGACCACATTTGAATGTCTCCAGCCTATATTCTGCAAGCCAGAAAATGAATGAAAGTGCTGTGGCTGAAGAGTGGTATGGAAGAAAGTATAAACCGAAGCAACTTTATCTGATGAAAGAGAACTTGCTTCTTTTTTTTTATTGGTAGAACAAGTATATCTGGACTATTTTAAAATATAATTCTAAATAAGTCCTAACACTGATATTTAAAGCCTCTTCCAAAACTTTCAGGCCCTCACAAGAAAAGGGAAAATTGAAAGAGTGACAAGCTGTAAACAATAAAGAAAGCTAACCCATGACCTAGTTAGGACATGAACCACTGGGCAAGTAAGCAGTCCACCTAACTAGTAGTGTGAGAAATTCATAGTCTACTGTTTGTGGCTGTTAGCAGTTCTTTGCTTTAGTTAGAAAATAGATATGGTTCTGAAGCTATTTTCATAGCCATAGAAAACTCCTCTTGAAATACTTCCTTTTAAGTTAGCTGCATAAGGGGCTTTTTTAATTATATTTTTCCTACAAGTCAGAATGCATCATATCATTCAAAGCCCTTGTCTAAACTCTCCAGTCTATCCATCAGCTTTTACCTAAATTCATCTTGCAATATATTTTTATTTTGTCCTTGTACTGGTTTGAAAGCAAAACCAGTGAGAGACTCCAAGTCAGAAGTACAATTTAATAAGAGCAAAAGAAAAGAAGTAAAATAAAGTAAAATAAAATAAATTCAATAGTATAAAAATACCACTGACAGAGTCAGAATACAACCTGACACCCTGTTAGTTAGGGTGTTAGTAGCAGTCCAGATGAAATGGTCTTGTCAAAGCAGTGGTCTTGTAGAAAGGTCTGGTAGCTCTTGTCCTCCGTGAATCCAGTGGGGGAAAAAGCTGACTCTGCTGTCCCAAACCCAGGATTATATGCAGGTGGGAATGCTTGGCTCCTCCCCCTGGGTGGAGCATCTCACAATGGGCTGATATCATTCTATGAGTCATGTAATGGGTTCTTGATGGCCCATTAAACAGAGACAGCTCCTGAGGGAGTTATCTATGAGTCATAGGGCAAGGCATTGATGGACCATTAGCAGAAGATAAGGGAAACACTGCCCCACCTGGTTCCAACACTTCATGAAGATGGTGATAGAGTACATACTTTGGGCACATCTTACATTTTTAACCTAAGACAGTCCTGCATTAAGAACTCAGCAAAACAGTTTTGTGTCATCTTCTGTTGTATGAACAATAGAAATTCCATCAAGGTCCCTTTTGGAAAAATCAACTTTTACAACAGTTTAAGTTACATGGGATTAATTTAATCCTCTCCAAAAAAAACATTTCCTCTTTTATCTTTGTTATTTCTTATGTTTCATTTTGTTCAATGGATCCCTTTTCATTATGTGAAAAAAAAAGAACAGAAATCTTAGAGAAGGACTTTAAAAGTTATATTGTAAAATTTTAGTCTTCATTAATTCGGTGTTCATATATATATTTTATCTCATTCTTTCTCATTTTTCAAATACATTACATAAATAAACTCCAGATAGTCATTTCAGGGATGCTTAGAGAGAAGGCAGTGAGGCATTACGGGGTTTGGGTATTTTTTTTTGTGTGGTTGTTCTTGCTTGTTTTGATGTGGGCTGGTTTTGGTCTGTTTCTTTGCCAATATTTAGGTGCCTTTGTGGGATCTTTCAATTTATGAGTACACCTTAGATTTCCATCCTAAGTGGTTAGCAGGTGAGTTTCCTTCAGACAAATGTAAGTCCAGTTTACTTCAGTGCTTGAGGTTAGGAATGAAGCATTTTCTGACCTTTTGAATAATCATATGAGTGGACTTCCCTAGAGATTCTTTCCCTCTCCCAGATTACCTGAGTTCTATTAGGTTTATTATTATTGATTCTGATGAAGGTGGAATTGCAATCTTCCTCTTAGAGATTCAGCTGTTTGTGAATTATGACCTAGTTTTGATATAGCACAGCATTATAACTTTTGCTCAGATATTTGGGGAAACTGCTAAACTGTGAGAAAGTACCTAGACAAGAGCCATGCAAGATAAGAAAACATAAAATTGCAAGCTATAGTGGGACTGTTGAGTTGTGGATACTTAAGCAGCTGAAGAGGTAACAGACTAACATGAAAAAATCAAAAATTTTAAAGGAAAAACCCAGAAAATCAGAAGATGGAAACTCAGCAACATTGAAGATTATCCTCTTTCAAAGAGTAATAGGGCCTGACCCTTCCCAGCCTGACTGACAACTGCTTGGCCAGCAAAAACTCATTGGATGTGTTACAGAGATGGTGAACACATTAGTGCTTAGCCCAAAAGCTTGCTCATCTTAGCTATTTACTGTGTGTATTAGTCAATAATTACCTTCCTCTGCTTTCAAGCATGTATATCGCTCTTGCTGAATCTCTGCACAAGGTAGAAATTTTGTGAGTGAAAAATTCCCAAGACAAAGATTCAAAAGCTAGCTTTGAATATAAATGTCGGCAACAAAATGTAGGGGTTTTCCACCAATTTTTAGCACAGGGGTAACAGAATGTTTTCTACATTATCCTCCATTGAGGATAATGTAGAAAACTCATGTCATAGTTACATGAGCAGCTGCTCTTCTTTATCATCACAATGAGCTTTAAGCTCATTATTAAAAAAAAAATGCAAGATAGCCCAGAATTCTGGATTTAGAGATTTTTGAGGTTCATAAAGGCAGAAGTAAGCATTGAATTTGATTTATAAACTTTTGAAAATAAAAATGTGTGTGTGAGAATGTCTTATCCATTATCTTTATAATGATAAAATTTAAATTCCATTTAAACCCACATGCATATCAGTATTTCCCCACTCACTTTTTTTGTTACTTTAAAAATAGTCTCCTGTCATGGTTTAACCCCAGTCAGCAACTACGCATCACATAGTGAATTGCTCACTCTATGATCCAGCAGGACAAGGTGGAGGGAAGTGGAAGGGTAAAAATGAGTGAAGAACAGTTTAATAATTCAAATAAAAATAATAATAAAATAATAATAAAAACAATCATGGTAAATTGTAATGAAAAGGAAAATAACCAAGCAAAAGACAAGTAATATAAATGCAAATAATGGTACACAACCAAACAAATAATGCCATTTAGTGTTTAGACAACAGCCTCCAGGCACACCTGCTCCTCATCTATTCCTGATCATGAAGTCACAGGATATACATTATATCTTTGTTCAGTTGGGGTCACTTGTCCCATCTGTCCTCTCTCTCAACTTCTCGTGCACCCCCACCCTGCTCACTGGACCACCAGGATGAAAAGATCAGCCCTCATCCCTGTGTAAACATTGCTCAGCAATAATACATCCCTGTGTTATCAGCACCATTTCCAGTACAAACCCAAAACAGAGACCCATACTAGCTACTGTCATGAAAATCAACTTTACTTTTGCCAAAAGCAGCATATACTCCAACACTGATTCTGTGCCATTTTCATCCTGTGCAGGTCTTACACTATCCAATATATCCTCAGTTACCACCACACCACTTCTCAGCCTTTGATAAATATAAATCTGTCACATCTTTAGTCAATGGGCCACCCTGTGAAATGTCAATAAAATGTCCATAAATTGTAGAATGATAGAGAGACAGAGCTCTGTACTCCATCCCCTTCTCTGAAACCAGGACAGAGAGAAAAGGCAAAATTTAAACATTCACCTTCATTCTGTTAATTTTTCAAAGACAGGGAGAATTTATAAGAATTCTGTGTTTTCTGTTTTAAATCTTTCTCCATATATACAGTATACCACTCAGCTCTCTTAGTAGAGTAGTACTGTCTTACAAAATCGCTCATATTTTCTCTTATTGGCTTGAGTTAATCTACACTATTTCTCCAGTTCATAAACATGTCAAGTGTTTGTTAGTTATTGCATTTTTCAGTGGATGAGACAAAAAATATTCAGGTGAAATCTGTGGAGTGTTAATGAAAGTCTTTACTCTCACTGAAAAAAGAATTGACTAAATAGAGAATTTTTGGGTTTCTTCATCATAAGTGAGTAACTAGAATTACATCTTTTAAAAGAAATATCTATCCTGAGACATACCTTTGAAGGAAAAAAACCCACAAAAACACACAAAGAAAAAATACCCCCTCAAACACATCTAGACATTTAGTGATTGTGACTTAATAAAATTAATATTAAACCCCATAAATTTATATGGCTGCAAGAAACAATTCTTACTTGTCTTAGAATTTGTTTATGGATGTTGCATGACATCAAAAATACGGCAGCTTAATGCTTAGGTTATATATTTTTGGTCTGTCAAAATATTTTACAAAGGTGGATTTGGCACTGAGGATTTTGGCATAATTTATTTTTTTTTTTTTTTNNATAATTTTTTTTTTTTTTTTGATAAGCAGAAAACCTAAATGGAAAAAAGTAAAGGACAAGATAATAACAATTTACTTATAAAAGACATTGAGTGTCAGGACGGTCTTGGGTTTTTAAAGTTGTACTAGTCTGTAATGAATGAGGCAAAATTGATTTCAATTTTTTGTCCAAATGTCGAAATTAAGGGAATGTTATTATTTAACACAGAGTAATTTTTTTTTTTAATGTTACAGAAACAATCAGGTTAGAAAGACCTCCAAGATCATCAAGCCCAAACTATGACCTAACAGCACTATGTCAACCATACTGTGCTTTCCACCTCCAGGGAGGGTAACTCATCCAGTCTTTCCTGAAACAGTCTTTCCATAACCACCTCCAGGGACAGTAACTCAACCACCTCCCTGGGCAGCTGGCAGCCTCTTAATGTCTGACCTAAACCTATCCTAGTGCACTTTAGGACTATGTCTTCTTGTCCTATTGCTGGTTGCCTAGAAGAAGAGGCTGAACCCCACAGAGCTACGATCTCTATTCAGGTATTTGTGGAGAAGGATGATGAGGGAGATTTCTCCCCTAAGCCTCCCTTTCTCCAGGCTCAACAACCCCTGCTCTCTCAGCCACTCCTCAATCGACCATGCACTCCAGACCCTTCACCAGTTTCATTGCCCTTCTCTGGACACACTCCAGCACCTCAGTGTCCCTCCTGAACTGAGTGGCCCAGAAATGAACAAAGATTCAAGGTGTGGCCTTACCAGTATCAGGTACAGAGGAAGTATTACCTGCCTGGTCCTGCTGGGCATAATATTTCTGTTACAAACCATTGCAGCAGCCCTCTTGATAGAGGGCAGAAATGAGCCAAGACACAGGCTTCCTGTTTGTCACAGCATGAAAAGGGTCCTGGTTTTATTCCTCTTTACAGCTTGGCCATCTTGACTCCAACCATTCACTTACTCTGGCTACCAGCAACCAGTTTTCCCTTGCAGTCTCTGACTACTGGTTATTTCCTGCTAAACCATGACCGCATGTATTAGTTTGCAGATTTTGAATGCAGGCTTTTACCTAGCTAGACTGTGGCTGCAGGTTCTAACAACAGGCTCTAACTGCAGACCCAGACAGACCTCACAATACTGATTCCCTCGCCCCAAGTTCCTCCTCACTAACTAACCCATTCCCTTTTATCTCACTCATCTTTATAGCTGTGACTCATTAGGGGCGAGGCTGTATTGGGTAATTAATACAGCTGTTACTTGTCAGGGGTGAAGTCATCTGTATTCCCTTCTCCTACAACAAACCAGGATGCCATTGGCCTCCTTATCCTGGACACACTGCTGGCTAAATGCTTTTTTTTTTCCAATTATCTAATTGTAGAAAAAAAAAAGATTTATAAGGGATTGTAAATTGTAAAAATGAATTAAATAGTAAAATTTCCAACATTAGGTAGAAGCAAAGGTGTCCTTCTAAAAAATATATTTAAGATACTAAGTTCTCCTTATTTTTTACTTGTGCAGTTTTTTGTGACATACTATTTTTTGTTCAAGGAAAATCATTAAACAAGATAAAATTGTGAGGAAAAAGTTTGTATAGAGTATACCTTATTCTGACTGTGATATTCTGTGCTCATAAAATTATAGGATAATCATTGGTTAGCTTAGTTGTGGATTGGTTCAATCAGAACACATTAAGGGAAGATGGGCTGCAAAGAAGCACATTAGTTAAAACATACACAGGCAGAGCCAGGGACAGTGTGAAGTGAAAAATAACTCCTATTTTTTAAAGTCTTTCTGCTCTCCTAATATACAAATGTCTTGTGACTTTTCTCTAGGATCTAGATTTCATTGACAGGATATCAGTGTAAGTCAGTGGTCCCTAGACCACCATGGTTTTGGCTATTTCCTTGTTGTTAAATGAGTCTTTGGGATTTTAAGGGATTAATGATTTATTCTGAATTTATTAACATAAAAGTGTTCAATATTCATTTCATACATTAATGTCCTGCAGTTTAATTCTCCTGATAATTAAGGCTTTGTTCTGTAGGGGGTGTGTGGAAAAAATCAAATTGATTTCAATGTCTGGTGCAAAAGGAAATTTTTTTGAGAAACCATTAGAGAAATTAAAGCATTATTGCAACACTGAAAACATTATTAAATTATTTTCCTTCTTCTGTAGCTAAAGGGAACAAAAGGATACAATTAATAGGTTGGGGGATTCTAGCTGAGAGAATTTAACTATCAGGATCCTGAAACAATAATGCTTAAGAATTCAGTGTTTCTTGAATGAACAAGGCCTATGAAACTGTGAATATTTAAAATACATTTTGATCCAGAAGTGGATTGTTAAGTGCAAAAATTTGAAATGTATTATATATACAACTGGGGACACAACCTCTCTAAAAGAAAACATGAAGAAAGAAGTAGTAAGTGTCAGTTCTGCCTTTTTCAGGGAAGGCTACAAGCAAGGCTCAGAGCTACGGGTGTTTCTGCTGAGACTGAGGCATTTGGATCATCCACTCCTCCAATGTAAGCTAGAAGATTTTGTGTATTCAAAGGGTCAGAGCACTCACCTGTGGTTTTGGCAGAGCCAATATAAGGTTCTGCTTCTCCTGTAGTTGGTTGGGTGTTGCATATCCAGCATCTCAAAGGAATTCTTGGAGTGATCTGTATCCAAACTCTCGTATCAAGTTTATGTTAAGAATTATTATATTTGCCAGAGAGAGAATATGTACGTAGAGTTTAGGAGGTGGAATATCGAGATTTATGTAAAATATTTACTTTACTGAATGTTTAATGAAGATATGTTTAAAATTATTTTGAGCATTATAGATATTCTGAGGGTATACTTATGCTATTTAGTAAGAGAAGGCTAGGGAGTGAGCTTGAGAGCTGTGATTGCTGACACTACACAGTTGTTAGCTTGCTTTCTGACCCTCTTTGGGCCACTGAGACACTCCTGTTAGAAAAAGGACAATCTGAAAAGAAATGTGAACACAAGATAATCTCTGCTATTTATCCTTGAAGCCAGGGATACGTCCTTGCCTCTCTCTTATCCAGCAACATAAAATGTATTGCTCAGGGTCCTTCTTCTAGATAAGAGAGGACATATTTTAGCTCCTGGAATATACAAGTGTAGTTTTGTTCTCTGGCCCATGAAAAGAGAAGGCGTTTCAACAAGGTAGCATGAAAGAGAACAATGTTCTGGCTATAATCAATTTTATAAACTTCTGGCTAAAGCATCCATCTAAAAGACGTTGGGTCAGAATTTAGTTCTCAGATTGAGTGACTGAGTTCTGTCATCCTTCAGCCTGAGTGGAGTACTTGCTGAGTTACTGAACAAAAGGGATGCACAATGCACCAGGTCACCATGTCTTCTACAATATTGAACACTGTAGTGATTTCAGTCAAATAATTATTGGACTGGGCCTTGTGATTAACGTAAGCAGAAGGTGACCTAGGTTTTGCAACCTTGAATGGCTTAAGAAGAAACTAAAAGTCTCAGAAATTGTGCTAATGTATTGGCAGCTTAGAATGTCCTGTAGAAAATGTAGGATGTTTTGATGGTTGTATTTCCTTTCAAGGACTTTGATACCTCAGCAGGTAGGCAGCAACTGGTATACCTTCTGAGAAATGGTTGGGGATTTTTACACATATTTATGTTTAAAAAATTATATATTATGTGTAGTCCTGGTTCCAGGCCTGATGTTTTGGTTTTCTGAAATTCTTTCCCAGGGAAGCTTGGTAAACATGAGGAATGTTTTTGTAATTGTACCTATTTATTCATTCCTTCTGACAGAAGGGACTTCTTCTTGATGTCCCTCTGGTTTGACCACTGTGAGTGAAAAGGTTTGCCTTTGTTTCACCAATCAAATTGGTCTGTGAAAAATAGTACAGAAAGGAGAATCATCTCGAAATAAAGTAGTTGTTTTTAGCCTCCTGATTCTCAGAGTCTGTGTCGTTTGTGGTCCAAAACAGCAACAATTATGTATATAAAGTCAATATTTTGCAGATTTTATCTTAGAAAATGTATTATTTTAGTATGTAGCACAGAGCAGGAAGCAAGAAAACGTTAATAAAATATCCCTGTCACAGCATGGCTTTTTTATACCTGGAATGTGTGAACTCACATTTACCTGTTTGGCATTTGGTTTTGCATAAATGAATGTTCTTATTAAATGGCAAAGATTCTGATCTCATTATACAAACACTTTGTATTAAAAAATAACATGTCATGAATAAATACAGTAATTATAAATCTACCTCCATATGTGAGACTGAAGTTAAAATCCTTTTCATAACACTGATTTATCCATTTCTACTAGTTTCCAATCACAAGATCACTCAAGAATGACATCTTTTTTGATTGCTTCAGATATTTTAATTTAATGGGTACAGTAGTACCATTTTCATTTCATGTCCTAAATATTGTCCTGTCAGCAAAAATTAGTTGAATTTCCATAGGCTTTAATCTAATATTTTGATCAACCCTCTTCTTCAAAGTTTGCTGAAAGGTTCCACATAAGAACAAAATACTCTTAATGCAAAAAAAAAAATCATGAAGAAGAGAGAAAGGTTTTTACTCTTGTGGCAATTTCAAGACTGAACTCTTAGAAAATATCACATCTATAATTGTATATTCTTTCCACCCAGAAGGAAGAAAAATCTCCAGAAAGCAAACAAACAAATAGTCTCAAGGTTAAAAAGAAGACAAGTTCTTACAATCAGGATGGTGTGCCTTTGTTTAGCTTTTCATTTGTTTCTTTCTTTTGTGAATTACATAAAATGTATTGGTTATCTGTCTTTGGTGAAATTCTCACCTGGTTTCTGTTTCTTTCTCATAAATGTACTGTTTCCTTGCATAAATCCCCTTGACATTTGGAATCTTTCTCTCTTTTAACACTAAGAGAATATTGTGCATAGCACTGGAAATTACAAAGCCTAAATTCCTCAGATAAAAGAGAAAAAAAGTCAACATTTTGAGATAGTGCTTAATAATTTTAACATGTTATTATATGCCATCATACCAAAGGGAATTTGATAATATCTGCATTTTGACAATGTTTCTTTAATTAACAAACTTGGATGATGCTGTGACTATGGGACAGACCAGTGTTCATAATTTAGGCCTGTAAACTATGAAATCTAAATTTGTGCTCTGTGCACGCATAGTATGGGTTATTTACAAGATGCTGTTAGGGCCACTGTAATCTCATCAGGGACACATCAGTAAACTCAGCTCCTCAAGCAGAGAAAAAACATGGTGAAATTGTTAGAGGCTGCAATCTTAAATTATGCATGATTGTTGACAGCTCATAGTGTGAACAAATGCTGTAATGTTCCTTTACTGATTTTCATTTTTTTCCTAACCTTCCACTCTATGCTGCTCAGGGTGATAGAGAGATCAAGTAGTGGAATGCCCAGAGTTTAAATTGCTTTGCTTCATTTAGCTTTTTAGAAACTGTGTATTTATTTTGCCATACTTTATAACCTTACTTATGCTGCTGTTCATGTACAAACACTTTTTGTGTATGTATAGCAGAGCAGGAGATACAGTTTTACATAATTTCACTGTCACCAAGCATCTATCAATGAAGAATTTATTGTGCTGTCCACTGTTTTTATATTCTACAGCCATTCTGGAAGAGTTAACTACTCTTTCAATAGGAACAGATGGAAAAGGAACAGATTAGGAAGGCCTTTTTGATTAACTGCTTTTAGTACTTTAGATACTGGAAGAATGGAGACCTTGGTTCATGTTACTCTGACAAGGTTAAAGAAAAATTATCCAGGAAAGCTGCCCAGGAACTGTCAGAATCAGAAAGTCATCCTTGTCAAATATGCCAAATAGATTCTATAAAGCTCTTCTATGCAAACTTTCTTTCACTGTTTAGAAAAAGTAGAAATCAAGGTCTCTAACACTGCAGTCTGGAACATAAAAAATCCAGTAACCAAGGCTATTTTTCCTTCTGTTCCAAGTGAATGAAGATGAGGCTATTATAAATACAACTCTGATGCATGAAAATCATATAGGCTTCAGATAGATAGAGTCTGTGTTTATTTTTAATAAATCAGATGAAAATTTCACCAGATAAAATGCTCCAATTCGTGTAAAAAAAACCCAAACCAAAACCAAAACAAAACCCAGCCATATTTAAAATAAATTTACTGCATGATACCTGAAAATCATAGAATGAAAGAATGTCTTGGTTTAGAAAAGGTATTAAAGAGCACCTGTTTCCAACCCCCTGCCATGGATAGATTCACCTTCCATTAGACTAATTTGCTCAAAGCCCCATTGAATGTGGTTATTAACACTTCCAGAGACTGTGCATCCACAATTTCTCTGGGAAACCCATTCCAGTGCCTCATAATCAGACTAGAGAATTTCTTACTTATATTTGCTCTAAACCCACCCTGTTTCAGTTTAAAGATGTTGCTCCTTGTCATGTCACTACACACCCCTGTAAGAAGTCCCTCTTCAGCTTTCCTGTAGTTCCCTTTTAGGTACTGGAAGGCTGCTATTAAGGTATCTTCAGAGCATTATCTTCTCCAGGCTGAACAAACCAAAACCACTCTCAGCCTGTCTTGATAAAAGATGTGCCCCTGTCCTCTGCCTCCATTCATGCTGCTCCTCAGGACTTCACTGCAGCCAGACCACGTCCTTCTTGCATTTGGAGCCAAGGAGCTGGATGCAGTACTGCAGGCAGGGTCTCACTAGAGTGGAGTAGAAGGGCAGAATCACATCCCTTGATCAGTGGTCAGAGATACAGTTGGCCTTCTGGGGAGTGAGTACATGTGGATGGATCGTGTTTGAGCTTCTCATCCACCAACACTGCCAAGTCCTTCTCCCCAGGGCTTCTCTTAATCCTTTCTCTGCTCAGCTGGTATTTATACTTGGGATTCTCCTGACCCGGGCGTGTTTGGTCATGCTGTACTTCATGAGGTTCACACAGGCCCACCTCTTAAGCTTGTGGAGGTCCCTCTGGATGGCACCTTTCCCCCCAGTGTGTTGACTGCACCACAGAGTTTGATGCTGTTGTCAGACTTGCTGAAGGTGAACTCAGTTCCGCTTTCCATGTCATTAGGACAGTGCCAGATGCTTTGCACAAGTGCTGATGATGGATGCGTGTAAGATTCTATCACGCTTCTCTCTGCATGACTTGAAAAACTAATGTGAATATATTTCTTAATGACAATACTAATTATGCATATAAAATCTAAATATTGCTTTGAAACATATTTCTAATTTGATCAACCTTTTGGGTTAACTGTTAAGAAAAGCTTTTATTTTTTTTTCCTCCTTAAATTAGCATAAAATCAGCACAAAAAGAAAAATGGTAGAGGAAGTTGCACAATGAATGGAATGATGTGTACAGTTTTGTATTTGGGTAAAAACATTCCTAAGTCATCCTCAAAGATATAATTTATAATGTAAAGTGCAACTATGACCAGTTGTCGGTCTTCCTCTGTGTATAAATGTTATTAAGCCATGTCCAGGAAGATTGATGAATTGTTAATCTAAGTCTTTTGGGAGTCAGACTTCAAATATTAAAAACCAAGGCATAATTACAGATTTCCACCCCTCAATATGCTGCCAAAATACAGGTCATTTTAAGGTATTCTCAAAACTGAGGCAACAAAAATGTCTAGTCATGCATATGGAACTTTAAAAAAGCCCTCTCTTTTCTATGTAAAAAAGTTAACATACATATTTTATATTTTTTGTCAGTATTGCTATAAAAATATACATGATCAAATACAATTTTTTTCTTCTTTTTTTTTTTTTTCATTCTTAATTATTTTTTCTTTAGAATCTTAATTTACTCACACCTCCTGAGGGTAAGATTCCAGAATAAACTGAGGCAAGCAGTGGTTGTGGTCCAACTCCATTATCCATACATTTTGCACTTGTCATTAGGCTACTAAGTTTTGCGTGTTTATTCTACGCTCCAACTCATTTTATATTGATTTATCTGACTGATACCCCCTCACTAAGGGAAGAATATTTAAAATAAGTGGCAATAATTAGTTAAACACCATTGAAAATTAACATGCAAAAAAGAATTTGTATTATCAATGTTTTCTGCAAAGGCCTGCAACCAGATTAGCTTTATCAAAGAAGAAATACATTTTATCTAATAATGATCAGCTCAACATAAGAAATGTATTACTGGTGGCAGTTTAAAATAATATTTGCAGACTAAAATCTAACTTGAGGATTCTTCTTCATATCTGAAACCTTGTGTTTATTCTGTTTTTTGGCTTCCAACAAAGAAAGAAAATTGGCATTTATTTCATTACTCTACACTGAAATCAACCCATAATTATATGTTTGTGAGATTTGTGTTTGAGAAATTTTATGAGTTCTGGAAGAACCAACCAAGTCAAAAGAAATTAAACTTTGATAAAACAAAAATCCCATTATTTAATTCCGATGTATCCCTGAGGCTTGCCCCAGAAGGTGAACCCAAGAGATATATTTATCATCAGAGTGAGATCTGAGTTTACCGTTCAAATGTCAGGAAAATTATTTTTTTAATAACTGGTATCCTAAAATCACCAGTGGGGAAAGCTGTTTATTTCAGCTGCAGTGCAGCCTTTGTTCTCTGCCAGTTCCTGAAATCATTTGAAAATCATCTCCATAACAGATGAGAATCATCTATTTTTGGAAAACAGCTACTGTTTAAAACAGTTGTGAAATCCTTACATGAACAAAGAGTGTTAGTTAGAAATATAGTAAAACAAACATTGATACAGAAACTTTTTTATACATTCTGTATTGTGTGTTTCCATCACAGCACAGATTTATTTTTCACATTTTAAATAAGTACCGAACATAGAATGTATTTGGTGAGAGGAAAAAATGTCAGATTACCTAAACTCAGCATCTGTTATGCTCTCAGGCTAAGAGATAATGCTTACACAACACTGAAATTTGAGATTGCGTTTTGTCCAACCTAGCAATACATAGTCATCTATTAAAAAATCATTTGTCCCTTTGAAGTGAGACACAGTAGAGCAGAAAATGGTAGCTGTCTGTGGTCCTCTGTGATTGCAATATCACTGGGAAAGACAGCCTATGTTAAAGGCTTTCAAGGCACTAAACATTTTATGGAGAGCAATTTGAATTCAAAAGGTAAGGAGTAATGCTGGCAAATCCTCTGACACGCCTCCCTGAAGTTCTCAGTTCATTCAAGCTACATAGCTGATGGAAGAGTACTAATACTGTACCACAATTCAAAAAAACCCCAGTGAGCTCGTATAAATCTAAACTTGCTAATCTGACACTGGGCCTAGAGACAATAATACAAAACATTGATTCAAAATCTTTGGGTTTAGAATTAAAGGAGAGTAATATGCTTAATGTCAGTCAAAACTATGACAAAAAAGTTTGATTTTCTTTTTAAGAGAGTATAAATTTAGTTCAGAAATGGAACGTTTGTTCAGTCTTTGATTTCTTCCTGTAAAATCTTTGATTAAAAACACCTGTAGACACACAGAGAACTGGCAAAGCACAATATGAATAGAATGTGCTCTAGATGCATAATTAACATCTCAAATCCCACTATTGGTGGGACCTTGATTGAAGGGGGTGTTTTTGGCAGGGTTGAGTAGAAATTATTACTAAGTCCTATGAAATACAATATTTCCTCTGGGAATAATCTAGAAAAAAAGAAGTTGCTATTGACAAAACGTAAGTGTGATATAAAGGTAGAGGAAATGATCTTAAACTAGAATGTTAATCATATAGAGTGATCTAATGAGTTCACCTCATATTACCTCTTCAGCAAGCTGGCTGATGCAGTGGAGAGCAGTTACAGGACTTATCATATAGAAAGCAGGAAACAACCTTTGAAAATGGGGCCATAACCTTGAATCATATTCAGTATTTACAGCAAATAATTAATTTGTTGTCACCTCCCTCTATGACTAAGGGTTAGAAAAGGTTAATAAAAATTTTGACCATAAAACCAAGCACAATATGTGTTTTTTGTGGGAAAACAATCAAACTTCGCCTAGGATCTTTGATCTAGAGAAGAAGCTGCATCACAAACTATTGAGTCATGGGTAAACCTACATATATTTAGAGATGAATTATGTCAGATATATTTTACAGTGAAATATTCATTTTTTGAGATATTGAAATTTCCCTCACTTAGTGCCTTTGATTTGATTTTAGAAAATCAGATCAGATTTTAGAAAATTATCTAAACCAGAATTCCAACATTATATTCAGAATTCAATACTATGCTACTTCAGAAATAAAATAAAAATTCAATCTTAAATAAATATAAAAAATGTGAAAGAGAAGAAATAACAGTAACAATAGCAGGACTGAAGAATATCTGTTGTTAAGATTAGAAGACTGATATATTCTTGTCTTGGTGGAGTGACAACTATCGATATCTATTACAAATCATTTTTGCTTGAGTATCCACAGAAAAGAGTAAGCAAAGTGATGTGAATTTTCATAATTGCACACTTGTTAGTTACATTATGAATACCAGTGGATTTGAAAAAAAATAAGGAAAAAACAATGAACAAATCAATTAAAAAAACAAGTCAATGAGCTGAGGATTTTTACTTCTGTAGAACATAAAAGAATATAATTTTTAATGTGTACGCTTAGTAAATACTCAGCAGGAGGTACACTCATATTGCCTGGGAGATTAACAAGGTGATGTAATGTAGCTTTTATTGAATAGTTTCCATGATTCTTTGGAATATTGAATTTTGCAATAATTTTCTCTTAAGGGTAAAAATATTTGAAAATGGTCATGAAATTACCTGTTTAGGCGTGGAATGACATCTTATTACTACTGTTTCAGAGAAAGGGGACCTAACCAGTATCAGCTAAGGATATCTTTTTCCAGTTGCTCCATACAGTGGTATCTATGTGTCAAGAGTGAATATGTAAAGGCACATTTGTCTTAAATTGTGTCTTTAACAAAAGTGTTATAAAACAGATTTCTGGATTATTTTGGCATAACTCCAGTACAACTAACACGTGTATGATACTTTAAAGTTCTTTTTTATTAACAAAACCCACTAAAATGCTAATTAAGACAACATATATAGATCTATTCAACTTATTATAAAGTTCAAACTAAATCAATATTACAATATAAAAAAAAATCTCAGCAAAACTACTCCTCTGCTATTATGGATGAACAAATATTAGCTTCCATGGAATTTCATTGTCTATAGATGATGAATATTTGGCTGGCAGTCTGAGATTTCTTTTGGCAGTGAACAGGAAGTGACATATGAAAATTCATAATATTTTTGTAACTCACTTTTCCATGAAGAAAGAGCTCTGTGAATTTCAAGAATCCCAAGAACTTTAAGACAACATGTGGACATCTAGAATCCTGCTTAACCTGAGACAGTCAATAACTCCATCTCTCCCTACTGAATTTATAAATACTGATTCCTGTCCTCTGCTCACCTCCCATATTGTGCCATCATAAGTGTTTAAATTATGCTTACTCTCTCTCTCTTCATTTTAAAATGGGGTGAATTTACCTGTGGAGACATGGATTTGCTTTCAATGTCTGCAAAAGTAAGTAGAAGTGACTACCTTAAGTTGAAGTGGCTGCTTTTCAATACTTACGTGAAAGCAAATTAATCCCATCAATAGGAAACTACTTTGCCCTGTGTGTGTTTACTCCAGGAATCATCCTGGGTTTTGTAAGCAAAGATGTTCTTTCATCATTGGAAAGCTGGGAAAAAAATTCATGGAGTCAATATCTTGTATTTGTAGCAGAACAAACAGGCAGAAAGAGAGACAGCAAGCTAATAATATTCATCCTATCATTTCACTTTAGAAACAACATAGAAATCTAAAGCAGAGAGTTCATCTCCATGTCACCTACAGGAACAATTATAATTTAGGCATTCCTTGGGAGAGATTAAGTTGTTTTACTGTTCTTTAAAGACTGACTCTGAAGGAGATAGTGCTTCATTTTTGCTTACAGAGGCATTCATAATGAAGTCTTTTTGCTGTAGTGCAATTCATTGCTTCCTGTTCTAAGCTGTGTATATGCAGAGAGCAGAACACGTTTATCCATTTCTTTGAAATGCTTCTCTGCATGAATTCAGACCTTTTCTTTTTTTACCTGGGATAAATCACTCAGTTCTTTCAAATGTTTGGTTTTGGTCTCAGTGTAACAGACACCTTACATAATTCCACTTGCTCTCTTCTGGATCTGTTCATCACATCCCAGATTCTCAAGGCTCATAACCCAAATGAATCAAAGACCCAGCTGCAACCCTTGTGCTGAAATGAGCCAGGAATATATATTTTCTCCTATTATTCTTCCACTACATACAATGAGGACTATTTCTAGGTTTTTTGATGTTGGCTGTTTTGTGGTTTGATGATTTTTTTTTTTTCCTATCCACAGCACGCACATTTCTCTTCCATGTCCATCTTGTCACTCTTGAATAACTGTTACCGAAACAGTTTTTTTTCCCTATAATATTCAGTTCATTTTAAGTGCCCTTTGTAACCTTTACTTCCCCCTGTTGGATTTCTTTCCATTTTTCAGCAAATTAATGGTCTTTCATGGCTTGGAATTTAAATTCTTTCCTTCAAGCATAATTGTAATCTCTCCATTTGTACAGAAAGCTGAAGACTCAAGAAGAATCCAGTACAGAAATGAAATATGTTGTGGGAAAAAAAATATGTTTTCTACTTTTCTAGGCTGAACTAGAAGTTCAGCTTAGAGTATCAATGCAGTATTTTCCTATGACTATGGCAAAGGAATAATCACATTTTGAAATAACACAAAAACCCCAAAACGTACATGGTTTAAAAAAATTATACCAGCCATTAAGTATAAAACCTTTCTGAATAAACATTAATCTTTCAATTAAATCCAAAAGGAGTTCTCAAAACCAAAACTAGAAGAAAAATCATCACAAAGAACTTTCTTCACAGCTCTGGATTACCTTGTAAAGGGGCATTTCTGATTCTTAGGCAATTTCTGCTCTCATATTTTTTACAGTTGCTTAAGTGCAATAAATCACTAAAATACAGGCACTGAAGTACAGGGGGTTTTATTTATCACTGAACATCTTTGCAATCCTCATAATCAAGAAAAACTTATGGATTATTCTTTCTGCTGGGGTAGCATTAACCACTTTTTCTGCAAAGCAATTCACAACAGCAAAGGAAAAGAATAACTTAAAATCAGAGTGGAGATAGGGACTCTGATACTTAAGAATATGTTATACTGCAATATGGTATACATATATATTCAGATTGTTTAATGCTTTGTTGATTTTAATATTTTAAGAGTGGATAGGAAGACTGAGAGATCCTGGTCAAATGTATATTTTTGGCTAGAGATTAATTCTGTACTCTCTGATATGAGCGATTAAAGACAGATATCTCACTTCGGAAGTGACCTGTCAAACTGATTTGGATGTTGGCATCCAAATCTATTTGTGAGAGCTGAAGTGACTGTTTCAAGCACTGAAGATCTTGTTTCACTAAATATGGTCTGTGGAGTTTTCTGGACTTCATTCAGTTGCCTGCACAAAGACAGCTACTTACATCTGATATTTCATTAAGTATCTAGGACATCTTCATGAAGCTGGTTAATATAGGCTATCTTTGCCTTTCTGGAATGGGGAATTCTAGCCTGGGGTACTAGATGAATCACATGACATGTTTAAATTTGGACAGTGAACTATTCTCTAAACTCCACTGGCTCTCCCTCTACAGTCTACAATGTAGACATCTAATTTGTGCTTATTGGAGTTGCAATGGGACAAAACCGACTATGTTTCGGCTCTAACTGACCATTGATGGTATGTGAGTGGTCAGCACAACCCATCCAGTTGTCACAGAACTAGAGTTCAGTGCCAAACTTTTCAAGTAATAAAGAGTATTTAAATGCAGTTGTTATATTTCCCCCACATTTTTAAAGTACCAAACTTAATGAGATGCATTGTCAGGGCTTCTGACCAGAGATGCTTCAGAATTTTCCTGTTAGACTACCGGTTTCTTTGAATTGTGCGTGTATTACAAGTATAAAATTAAAACAAACAAACAAACAAACAAACAAACAAAAACTATAAGAATATAAGAATGAGACTGATGCTGGTGATTAAAGGGTATATCCACAAGCAGTACTTTCAAGAATTTTGACTTCAGTGCTGCCAGAACACATTAACCTTTTCTCCTAGCGAGCTGATTCATTCCAGCAGTGATTATGGAAGATTATCACACCAAATTTCATGATAGGCCAGATAAATAATTTGTGAAATCCCATGAAAAGTGTTCCTTTAATCATCCATTCCAGCTAATGTATATTTAGGGTGTATTCTACAGATGTTAAATAAGTTTGTAAGTAACTTGAAGCATATTACATATTTGTGCAGTGTACAGCGTAAAAGGTTGTGTTTCAACTCCAGATTAATGGGCATTATCATATTACAAATATCCAAATTTTAAAAAATACAATAATATCATTAGATGATAATCAAGAGAAAGATAATATTCTGGAAAATTCTGTGGGTATTATCTTGTGCTGAGCTTCCAAAGAGGCTGCTATATTTAATTTGCTAAAACTCCCAAAGACTATTTCCTATCTTCTGCTATTGTTGATCCAAATTATCTGTGTGTTAAGATTCTATTTAGAGCAGGATTTTTTCATGTGATTTTTACCTCACATATATTGCTTTGGAATATTATTTAGCTGAACTATTGTGTATATTATTGTGGGGAATTACACAATGCAATTGCATGTCTCAAAACACTGTTCCTGTAAGTGAAGCCACCATGATGGGACTTGAGATAAACACAGATGGCAGAGCATCTACAGCTAGATATGTGTGTGTTTGTGGTCCTGAAAATATGCCTTACCATGAAAGAATGAGCAACTAAAATGACATAAACAGAATGCTAAGAGGCATGTTTTTCATAGGTTATGACAATTTTTACAGAACAAAATGTCAACTCTAATGTTAAAATACACTTTACCCAATAAATTGAAAAAAGGACTCACTGAAGTTAGCAATGTTCAAATTGAACATCAGATATGTTTTGCTTTGTTTAGGTTTTTTTCTACATTAGCTCAGTGAAAGGCCAATAGGTTTTCACCAATTTCCATCATTTTTTGTCTTTAAAGTGGTTGTTGACATTTTTCAGTAGGCTGACCTGAATAGTCTGAATGGTACCTTCTTGGCCTAAAAAAGTAGCCAAAATCTGGAAATGATTGCCATCAACTGCTATGCAAAGTTTCCTCCCACTTGCAATGAAAAGCATCTTCTTTTAAGACACTGGAGAAAAACAGACTTTTACACACTTTTAGTTAATTTTCAGAAAACAACTTGAGCTCAGTAAGTTTAACTATTGTTCTCAGTTCAGATTTACTATTTTTTCTTTTAAAAAAGAAATCTTCATCTTCATATAATTTCATTCTCCTGTGAAGATATGCTCATGTCAAAACTTTATTAAAGCAAAATTGTCAGTACTACACAGTATTCATGTCTTGTAGCAGCCAAAAATTTTGTTACTTTTAGAGCAGCAAAGAACCTGTTCCACTGTCTCTATTTGGACAACATTTCAGTAGCTCTCAGGTTTGTAGAACTTTTCATTTTCTGAAGCAATATCAGCTTTTTCCCCCAGACAGTATCTAAAATTTATATATATGAAACATTTTACCACTAATTTCAAAGGACTTGTTTAGATGCTCACTGGATTAATTCTGTGTGCATGAACAAGCTGCTCATATCTTCAAGGTTCTTGAAGTTCTTAAACTTTAAACATTTCCTTTATGAAGAAACATTCATTTTATTGACCTTATTCCATCTTCAACTTTTCAGCATGGTGACTTTTTATAATATATCTGTTAGGAACTATTTACAATCAATTGGAATTCAAGTATACCACACAAACCACCACCCTGTAATCACACACCACACACCTATAATCAAAGACAAGCTCAATTTGGACAATTTATTTTAAATACCTTTTTTGCAATTAATGCCTGTAGGGTATTTTTAAGTCCTATGTAATAACAAAGCCATCAGAAGTACTTATGTATCCTGTGTCTCATATTGATATCAGCGAAGAGTTAGATAAATAATTCAGTAAAATAAAGGTTTCTAGTCTATTAAAGTGCAATCAGATTTGCCGGAGATGTTTAGACAGTTCATAACTACATCTTTCTAAAAAGTAGAAAAAATGCTGATATAATTTGCACTGTTTGATTAATAGAAATGAGGTAGATAGACAGACAGATACATTGCCTTCTTTAACTATGGGGGAGTTTCACACTTTCAGAATTGTTGAGAAGCTTTACACCATAGAGAAATATATACATGTCAAGGATCTAGTCTTCCCAATAGTCTTCAAGGTATTGGACTGCCACAATTCTTATCCTCATCTTCATCTTCATCATCATTATCTAAAGGCTGATGTTCCAGAAACCAGTTATTTCCAACTTAGTAGAAAAATTGTCACACAGTCAATTTTATGCTACTCTATATTGCAACTCTACATGCCTGCTAAAGTAACACTTCTGAATTCATATTTTGTGGCAAATATTATATAGGAGATATGAATAGACTTATTTTTTTAATATATCTGTGTTCATCATTGGTTAAATCCTTGGTTTGGTAAAATAAATATCTGTTTACATTTTTGTTAGTTTTTCTTTTAAAACAGCTGAAAAAACTGACACAGCTGTGTATATATTAAATTTGGAGGCAAGTAAGGTTACATAATTTATATATGCAGGCTCTTGGTCGTCTCCACTTAAAATGAGTAGGAAAATGCATATTTATTATTGATTTCTAAGCAAGCTAGATGAGGTCCAACTAAGATTACTAAGGTTGAAATTCTTTACTACTCTGAGACTGGCATTTCTTGTGTTGAGGAATAAGTACCATCCCTTAACAGAGATTTTGGACTGACATAAAATAATAAATCAGGATAGATCTGAAACATCTTTGTTGGATTTATTTGTTTGTTTTCACCTTAAGAATTAATGACAAAAGAAATGGCAGCTGGGATCCAGGATGAAAATCTGGGACTTCCTTCTTTGATCTGAAGTTCTTTATCCCTTGGCCGTAGACAAGTTCAGTCAATTGTTTTGTTTTTTCCCCTCTTTCTACAATGCATATGTTCTATTCTCCCTCTCTTTCTGTGTTTCTCTTCCATTGTGGTGAATGTAAATTAGCAAAATCCTTGTAGATATTAAAGATAAGAATAATGACAATAATGTGAACTGTCTTTGACAGACCACAGGTTACGGGAACTTGGATTTCTGCAGAAGGCTCTTCAGTTTCAGAATCCTAGTAAGAGACAGTTAGGTGGAAATAACTAGTGTCTTCTTAAACACTGTATTTAATTTATTTTCCCCTCAAGAAAAAATCCAATTAAGAATCCAATTTTTGTTCTTGACAGCTATCAGGCAAACACCTTTTACTCTCTTTCTTTTCACTTTTGTGGTAAGAAGAGTGCTTGAGGCCAATTTGTTTCAAAGTCCTATATCATCAGAAATGTAGTTTTATTCTGGACACTCTAGGTAAGGTAAGAGCTTCAGCATTCCTCAGGCACTGAGAAAGCTGTGAAATAGTGTTTGTTGCTCAGAGTGAAAGTGACTGATGGCTTTTGAATACCAAGACCAAGGCACAAAACTTGATAAGTGTAAAAAAAAAATCAAATTACATCTTTGTGAAAACAACATTTTCTAAATGTAATTTTAAAAATTAATTCTTAATATATAAAAGCTATATATAAAAGCCATATATTAACTATAATTTTATACTTTTTTTTTTCCCTTTTAGTAAAAGCACTACTTATTTGTAAAACTTCTTATTTATTCCTTTAATAAATTTTAAGTTTAGTGAGAAACTTGTCTGGCATTTCTTTTAAAGTGCAAATGACCAAACAGTTACTATCAAGGTAAAAGAGTGCTTGATAACACAATCAAAAATCTCCATAATTCATGCTTCTCTTTTTATCTAGGAAGATATAATGATAATATGCAGTAGGTAAGTAAATTACAGAAAATTGTCTGTTTAAATCCTCATACATATTTAAAAGATAGAGATTCCTTTGCTGATAAGCCAAGCTCTGTAGCAGTCTTTTTTTGCATGGCATTACTATGATCCTGCTGCTTCTGGAATGTTGTTAACCTTGTTCTTCCAAATTCCCTTAATGATAAACAAAGCTATGAATGCTTTCAGTTTCTATGCCATTCCTATCGTATACAGGAGGGGATCTATTATTAATTTGGTTTAGCGGATATTGAGAGAGACTTCAACATCACTTTGTAGCTGAAGTTCTCAATCTTGCAGGATGTGATTTAAAAAAACAACCTCTTGTTACCGAAGGTATTAATGTACCAAGAACTCTTTTCTGACATTTTTTAGGTCACCATAAATAGTGTCAAGAGTAGATTCATTCCCAATATTTTCCAAGGAAAATCAGTTAATGTTTATTGCACCCTAATTATTTGTATTTATTCTAAAATAATAGTCTGGTGTATTAGAGTTTTTGAGGGTGCAAAAACATTTAAAAAAATTATGTTGCTTCTTCTACATAAAATTACATCAGTATTGTCCCTTTTCTTGTCCAAGATATACTAGACTGCTTTCAGGGGCAGCAGCTGATTATTGCTTTAAAAAAGACTGAATTATAGTATGTCATATGCTGAAAACATAGTGGTTTCACCTTATAAATGCCAAACATCCAATGTTACAAGTCTTATCCACAGCAAGGTGCAGCTGTATTGCCATACTATTTTTCTAGAGATTGCTTTTGTTCTGTATAAATAGTGAAATACCAGGTACAAATATCTTCTTGAAGATCTAAAGAAGCAGCAGTGCTGGTTTTGCTGTAATTTGTAAGCATAGATTAATCAATATTCAGCTGCATTATCTTACATGAGAAATATTTTATCAATATGTGCAATATCTATGTATGTTGCATACAGATCTGCACCTCTTGAGGAAAAATAAAATTAGGAAAACAAAGAAAGAAAGAAAAAAAACCTATTCAATAACATAATAAAAAAACCCCACAGCAAACAAAACAACCAGTTCACAGAAGAGATGCAAATTTTGTAATGCATGATGAATGGAGTTCTCAAGAGCTAGTGCTATACAACCTTTTCAAAATCCCTAAGCATCAGTTTTCTACAGTTATAATATTAACATCAATTCTCTTGGGTTCAAAGCAAATAAAAGTTGTTATTCAAACATTTTTGCTTCATTAACTGTTATTGTTTTCAAAACATTATTGTTCTTAAGAAGGTTACACAGTACTTGCATTGCAGCATTATATGCTAAAACTGTGTCAAATTAATATATTTTCTGAATGACCGCAGAAAATAATTTTCTCTAGAAAATATATTCAGTCCCCAGTTTATGTTATCAGATGTTTACATAAGGAAATGAAACTAGGAAAAAAGAAAAAGAAATTGTATTTTCAGGCAGGTGCTGAATAGATTTAGGAGAAATTCAACAATGCCTGCATTCTGTATCAAGTTGCAGAATTAGTCTGTCATAGAATTGCAGCAATTATTGATGATTTATTAGAATATAGAGGTATTCTAACAATTTTGTCAGGTGTTTCTTTCTATGTGGAAATTCTTTTAATGCGTGAAATTAATTGAAGGATCTGAATCACCAATCAAACACCTAATCAACATTCTAATCAACAGTCAAGAACCTGACATGACAAACTGGGTTAATTGTCAACTGCACAGCATTAAAATCAAATTATTAATTAAAAAAATATAATAAAGCCTTTTCCAGAAGCATTGTTCAAGGTTAACAGACTGGACCTTTAAAAATAAGTAAAAAGGAACACCTGAGGTGTTGCTTGTGATCACTGCACAGAAGTATCTCAAAACAAACAATTTTGTAATCATAGAGATGTCTCAAGAAAATATTTGGTTTTATCACAGCGAGGAGGATTATGAGTAAACTGGCTTTTTATCAAATCTCAATAGAAAAATATATTTTAGTGTAAAAATATTATTAATATTTTTAAATTATTAGAGAGTAATCCTTCTTAATAATTTAGCCACCATGTATAGATAGATAGATGTTAATCTGTATATAGATTTCTTTCAATCAATAAATACAGATTTTATTGAATTCAGTTGAAGAAAATGCTGTTATAACCACATTTATTGGTGTTACACAACATAGTTATTTGCTCAAAATAATTATAACTATTACATGTATTAAGAATAAGTATAAGGTTCTAAAACTTTGTCAATCACTTCTAGTGTGAAATTCTGCCTATTCAAAAGATTTTGAATTCTTAGTATAATAATGTGAACAGCTGAAATACTGGAGGGTTGGGGTTTTTTTAGCTAAAAGGCCAATTGTTCATGTTCCACGGCTTTGCCATTTGTACGTTCTTATAACTGTAAAAACTGAGTGACAAGCTACCGAGGAAGGTGAATACCTAAACACCAAACTGACTTTGTAGGCAGATGTGTAAGCCCTACCACAGCTCAGGTTTTTTGCACCAGTGCTTTAATGTTGTTTAAAGTAGTAATCCAGTCTTCACACCACTGAGATTTTGGCATACAGAGTTCCTGTAATTATTTTATTAATTTTTTACTCTGGCTATGCCAACAGCAAAAACTTTGTTTAATAGGCTAGGGATGACAAACAGTTCCCGCTTTACACAGTGGACTACTTTTGGTTTTACTTTTTCTACACATTATAAGGCTTGGATTGAAACCATCCTTGAAAGACTGATTCAGAATGACATTTAGAAGCATTTTTGAGTCTCATCAGTTTGACCAATCTAGCCCACTGTTCTGTTCCTGACACTGCAGCCAGTGAGATGAGTTTGGGAAAGTATACAAGCTTGGCTACGTTCTGCAATCCTTTTTCTTGGTACTTGACTCTTTAAAACTTCTGTATCTTGTGCCTACTTCATCCTTCTGACAGTTTTGAACTTATCAGCCTTATATCTTTGTCCTGTTCAGACTAGCACAGAGTATGGTTATGACATTCTGACAGCATTTTAGTTCAGCCTGGAATAGGACTCCCACACCTATTTACTTTAATATATAATTTATAAAAATTGTTATTTAAAAAAAAAAGAAAAAAAGAAAAAAAAGTCATGTTGAAAAAGTTGAGAAAGGGAACTGATCTTATATGTGAAAATATGACATGATTATTCCTCCTACTTGTTTCTTGAAAATCTATTTGCAAAACAATCATACTCAGTAATAATGATCCTAACATATGCAGTCCAATTATCTCATTAGTAATTTCCATGAATCATGCAGTTAGAATTGTTGTACATGGACTATATAGTATCTAAACTTTCCCTTTATGTTATGTTTATCCCTTCCACAACCCTCTCTAAAGGTCAGTGGGATCAGTCATCATTCAGTCATTAGTACCCAGAACTGTCCTCTGGGAGGAGTTAAATGGGAAGGTAGTTTTTTCCTCCCCATTCTCAGGTCCACCAAAGAATTTTTCTTTGGTATTGTTACAAAATCTACTTGAACACTCCTTCTTTCTTCTTTAACTCACAAGTTAATTATTTGTTTACCTACTAATTGATCTTATTAGACCACGGTCACATATGGTTTAGTCTTTCCACTGCAGAATGAAGACCAAGGAGAAGAAAAATGATGCATTGCTATCTAATGGGAAATAAGATACTGTGGGATCAGTGTTCATTTGAAAGACATGACCCTCTTGACTCTCTCCTGACCCTCTTCAGAAATTTTTGCGGTCACAGCTTAAAAAGATCCACAGTCAAGGCAATCCTTGACAAGAGCAGGGGCCTGAATTGCTAAGTCATTCAAAAGGTAATGGCCTCTAGTGATTAATAGAATCATCATATTTTCTTGCCTGCACACTCCGGTGGTTAATCTCCTTTTCTCATGGGTGAGAAGACTGCTCAGTGTTGTCCACATTCAAAGGATTTCAGATGAACTGTAGGCAACATTCCATGATCTTTTTAAAATGTGCTAGTGTTTAGCAGTAACAAAGAGATCACCTTCTCAGTAATATGATAGTAAGGATATTAGTCAAGAAAACAAAGGGAAGGAATTTTAATTTTTTTAAAAAAATGTTTATTTATTATTCTTTTAAATTCCAAATTCATTAACCAAAATTTCAGGGCTTTTATCAGCACAGAAGCAAAGATTCCTTTCCCCTGCTGAGAGTAGTGCTCCTTGAGTGAACTGTGAAGTGAAAATCCTCATTTTCATTCTTTCTCAGTGTAAAATAAAAGAATCCATGACTTTTGTCTATGAGTCTGGAGTGGGCACTCGTGACCAGGAATAGAGGGAAAGAAAAGGCAAAGTCTTTGGTCTGCTGGAGCACCATAGACTAGATAAATGTGAAGCAAATGTAAACATGGAGACTGAAGGTAGGTTGTATTTAAGACTTTGAAAACCACAGGAAGTGCAGGGAAATAGATATGGACAGAATGGGCAGCTTAAGGGGGTGTAAGTGAACTTTCTGAGAGCACATAAAGCTAGGCTAATAATGGGATTAGCTGAGTGGGCAGAGGGTGGTGGAGACTGGAGGTCACTCACATTATTAAGAAACGTGTGTCTTGGTTTAGAAGATAGGTATCCCCTAGGGAAAGCTGGAGTTTCCTTGGAATGCAGAATGTAAACCTCTCTCCCTCTGAATTATTATAATTTTGCAATTAAGGGCTTTCAGGCAAAGATTTGGGAATAGGAATAACAGTTCTTTTACTAGGAATATTAAAAATACAAATGTAATAGTATAAAAAGACAAGCAAACAAACAAACAAGCAAAAAGCCTAGAAAACCTGGAGAGAGTCAGGGACACGACCTCACACCCTGTTGGTCATGGTGTATGGAAGCAGTCCTCCTGGAGAAAACAAATGTGGTTCTGTTGGAGTAGAGATGATCCCATTGAAGAAGGGTCCAGTGGTGGTGAGATGAGTCTGATCTTCCTCTGGAATCCAGTGGAAAATGGGATGTCTGGTTCTCTGAGTCTCAGGTTTTATCTAGGTAGGGACCCTGGAGCTCCCCACCACTGGGTGGAGCATCTCACAATGGGATGGTGTAAATGTGTCCTGTCATTGGTGAGCCTTAATGGCCCATTAGCAGAAAATATCCCCCTGGAGGGAGGATGGGTGGTGAAAGAGATAAGAAACAGTACCCCACCCGGTTTTAACAGCTGAACCATTATCAGAAGGCATCCCCCCTCCTCCCTCCAGAGTAACAGATAAAGAAAACAAAAAAACAACAGCAAAAAAATTTCCCCAACTGCTTTCAGCAGATGAAAATAGAATACATGTTTTTGGTTCCATACCCAAGACAATGTAGAAGAATACAAAAACAAAGATGCCAGGCTTCTGGGACTCCATCACAGCTCTTGCAGCATCCCAAACTGAAGAAAGAAGCGGAAGTGGAAACAAACATTTAAAAATGCTAGAATCCTAAGATGTGGGGCATCACTAAAGATACGGTAGCAAACGTTATGAACTGTGGATAAAGTATGCTGGTTTTGGAGGACACGCTTTCTATATTGAGAAAGAACTATATTGCTCCATATATACCTGTTGCCACTACTGGTCTCTTGTTTTGCTCAGCCTGGAGAAGAAAAGATTTGAGGGGAGACATCATTGCAGTTACAACTTCCTCCTGAGGTGAAGAAGAGGGGCAGATGCTGATCTCTTCTCTGTGGTGACTAGTGACAGGACTGAGGGAATGGTGTGAAGCTGTGTCAGAGGAGATTAGGTTGGATTTCAGAAAAAGATTCCTCTCCAAGAGGGTGTTTGGGCACTGGGACAGGCTCTCCAGGCAAGTGATCGCAGCACCAGCCTCGACAGTGTTCAAGAAGCTTTTGGACAATGCTCTCAGGCACAATGGTGTAACTCTTGATGATTGTCTTGTGCAGGGCCAGGAGCTGGTCTTGGATGATACTTACATGCCCCTTCTAACACAAGGTATTCTAGGATTCTATTCCCTTCTGCTTTTTCAGCATGAAGATAATATCCCCATGTAATAGTTAACAGTAGATATCCCCATGTCACCTTCCTATGACTGCCATTTTTGTAAATTTTCCACTCTTGAAAGCTCAGTCAATCAAGCTATTTTGCATCTCTCACATTTCCAACAGAAAATGTAACGCACGCATGATGTGAGTTATATTCTATGTAGCCTACTGAAGCTGCTGCTTTCATTCCACAAAAATATCTTAATAATTATTTCTTAGATGCTAGGCTTGCCAGACCGATGAACCCATGTTAGGTATCTGTGCCATGCCGTCACTGTGTCAAATACCTATAACAAAGAAAGAAATGTTCAGCCAACCAATTTAAGAAACTTCTGTGCTTCCAAGGAATTGGGGAAGACTGACTATATTTCAAGGAGTGTGGAAGTATTGGAAATTTTACCGTTGCCTTTTCTGCTTGATTTTATCTGATGCTGTTGATACTGGAGACAGGAGCAATGACCTGTGTTTGCGGTCTTAGAAATATAAGCTTGTGTTTCAGCAGGCACTGGTAGGGACTGATGCCTTTTCTAATGCAGTGTGCCCTTATGTCATATGTGTCAGTCTTGTTCTTTAGGAAAAATTAGCTACTTCCAGGGAATTTTGTAGATGGAATAATTACATTTGCAATAAAAGGATAACCTCTATGAAGAACCAAGGAAGACATGCATACCAGTATTTTTAATGTTTTGACCTTTCAATATCATGAGACTACTATGAATTTGAACCATTCTGACTGGATGCCTGATATTTGTGCCATTTTCCATTATGTGAATGGAAGAACGAAATGTCCTTGGGTAAATAAATCACTGCTAAAAATAGCCACCTACAGTGGGAGATAAGTGTCACTTGGACACCTGCTTTAAATGAATGAGCTTCAATTTCAAGTGCCCTAATCACTAGATGAGAATCAAGGTCTCTTTTTCTGTGATTTAATATGAAGACTCCTACTTGTATGTTCAGCGGTTCAGCTTCAAAGGAAAAGGTGATGGGAAAAGACAATCAGAATACATCACCGCTTGGTGATTAAGTCATCCTCTTCAAATGAGAGGAGTGCAAATTCTGTCTTTTGCAAGCAGCAGGAGAACTAGAATGCATGCCCAGGGAAGACAGCTTTATGAACATCAGTGTTTACAAAATTATGCCATGTTGGAAAACAGGGGGACTAAGATGTCAGTAGAATGGACCCTACAGAAATGAAACATTAGAAAGGTTTACATAGTTTAAAGCATTTTTTGAACCGAATGCTTAAAGTAATTTAATGTTGCTCTTTTAATATATAGGTAGTCTCAGTATAATCAACCATAGTTACAATAGCTTTTTCAGGTGCTTATTATAATGTCAGTTCTTCCTGAAGAAATGCTTTTATGAAAAGAAAAAGTCACCAGGAAGATTATCACTATGAAAACCTTGTTAGAGACAGTTGGAAAATAATTCAGTGTGTTTCAGACTCTTGTTTACACATCAAAATAGCTTGCATTTTCTAGTGTTTGAAAAGGAATCTGCTTTTAATTCATACAAAATAGCTTTTTAAATGTTATTATAATTGCAGAAGGAATCACAGCACATGAAAAATTCAAAAGAACTATTTAGAAAGTCAAGAACATAGGGATTCAAGCTTCTTGTAGTGCTTTTCTTTCTACATGAAATAATTTTACTAGTTCTGTGTAGTAGTAAACATCTTTAATAGGGGAAAAAAGGCAAGAAAACAGAAATCCCCACAAGTCCCAAAAGAAAATGATTTCAATCTTTCAATGCCTAATCTCCCACTATAGGTGTGCATCTTGCTTAGACATATTATACGTTTAACTCAGAGCTTAGCAGGCCTCCTATACAGGTCTCCTATACTTCTATTCATGGGGAGATTGAAACTTATCAGAATACTATTTGGGAAATAAAAGAAAATTATTCATCTATTCTTAACAAGGCAAAGAAAAGTTTTGCTTAAAATAGAGAATGTTTGTGTATGTGTGTCTGTGTATCTAAAATGTTTGTGGCTTCAAATAAGCTTTAAATCAGGCATGTGAATGATAGAAAAGTGCTCTGGATGTTTTCAGAGGCAGCTATACAACAGTAATAAGCTAACTCCATAATAATGCATGTTGGTTTTTTTTTTAAACAAAGTGAAACTTTTCAGACTGTAGAGGTTGATACATAAGAGCTAGATACTCATCTGGTGTAAAATAATGAAGCACCATTGATCTCCTGCATCCCATACATTTCCAAAATAGTTTAGACACTTATGTCTGTGTTGAGCTATTGGAATATACTTTCATTCAAATTCACTGCAACATAAGAGAAATATTAAGCTGTAGACAGCATCCAAAGGAGGGCACAAGGATTGTGAAGGGTCTGGATGGGAAGCTGTATGAGGAGCAGCTGAGGTCACTTAGTCTGTTCAACTGAGAGGAGACTGAGTGGAGACCTCATTGCAGTTACAACTTCCTCATGAGGGGAAGGGGAAGTGCAGGCTCTGATCTCTTCTCTGTAGTGACCAATGACAGGACCTGAGGGAATGGTCTGAAGCTGCAGCAGGGGAGATTTAGGCTGGATATTAGGAAAAGATTCTTCACCCAGAGGATTCCTGGGCACTGAAATGGGCTCCCCAAGGAAGTGGTCACAGAACCATGTTGACAGAGTTCAAGAAGATTTTAGAATATAGAGTACTCCCAAAAAAACATTTCTAATTTTAAAATACAAATAAAAGAGCACAAATTCTGTCCTAATGAGGTTATTGCAAAGTAAAATTTTGCAAAACTTTTATTTTAAAAATCTGTTAATCTTGACAAAACTGGGTCATTGCTTTGTTTGCTATAACTCTGAAGAGAAATACATGACTATGGGAACTGAGCCTAAAAATAATATATCAAGGAATAAAGTTGCTTTTAGGTAAATTGTGAACAGCTGGTTTCACTGAATAAATGTCAATGTTCATCATTCTGAAAATTAGTAGCTTGGAATATAGCCACTTGATCTGTGCCCTTTGGGCAAGGTACTTCTCATGAACCACTATATTCCTTTAAAAGAGAAATAAATTTTCTTGAAAGCATGGTGTTTACTCCTCTGCACCGAAAAAATCTAGTAATTCTCCAAATCTACCCTATTCCACTAAAAATATCTCAGACCTTCCAAGAGACAAGTTTTATGTGGTTTTGTTGTTTTCTTCCTCCACTTGGACATACAAAGTGTATCTATGCAAGAAAGCTTTAATTTGTAAGGAAATTCCTGACACACAAACTGGTTTCTTTACTCTGAAAAAAAGAAACCAAGAAGAAAAAATATTATCAATTAAATTTATATCTCTACATATGATCATGGCATTGTGAGTTAAAATAACAGCAATTGTCAAATTCTGTAGTGCTTTGGAGCTAATAAAAATCTTATTCAAAGGCATGATGTTTATGTGAAGTTTAGTTTTAAACAAAGTTGAAGTTTTTTGTTCTTCAGAAACCTTTCTCTGTTAAGATAAATACAATAATATTTTTCATCATCATCATAACTTTTATATTTTAGAAAACAAAAGATAATTTTTAATGTAAAGTAAAAATAGAAAGAAAGTAGTTTCTGGAATAGTACTTTTTTTTTTTTTCCTTTTCTTTTCTTTTCTTTTTTTTTTTCTTTTCCCCCCGAATTATCAAATGGAAAAACAAATAAAATTATGTATTATGTATTTTATATGGTATAAAGGATTTTTACCTAAACCTTTAAATTGTAATAAATTACTAATAAGTTATCCTTTATTTTGTTTATTGTAGAATCTGATTAAACCCTTCGCTTTAAATTAAAAGAAAACAGTGTCACAACATTACAAATAGGTTATATAAGCCTCTCCTTGGTAGTCTCACATCCTGCATGTATGTCTCCCACACATGTCTGAATTGTTGTCGGAATGGTTTTGAATTCTTTGATTCCATTAGCATTAATGAGCTTTTTCAACAACGTTGACTACTTTGGTATTGGTAAGACAAGTATTGGCACAAACTGCAGCATGATGCACATGAGCTGAAGTAAGTGTCAAGTGCAAGCAAAGAGCAGACACGAAGTACACATCTTGTGTTAATGTTCACTGATACACATATCCCATTCTTCAACAGCATCAGACAGACCTAAAGATAGAAGATTCTGAAATGGAGATGGACTCAGTGAGTAGATGAGGACACTCCAGGGAAGGTCAGTGCAAATTCAAGAAGCTAAGGGATGCAGAAATTCATGAAGTGATTTTTAGGCTCTCCTTCCCAAAGGGTGCTACTGCTGCTCACACAGGTAGCTAAGAGACATGTTTATTCCTAGAAGCTCTAGCAGTTTCTAACAGCCCCTGGGAGCTAATCCTACTGAAAAGGTGCTTACACCAGCTATCTTCAGCCATATTAAAATCCTTAATTTAGAGTTGGGAATTGTCAAGTACCTCTTCAGCTGGCACCAGGGAAAGCATAGCAGCTGGGAGCACAGCAAACAGAGGCAACAATTTGTGCAGCAGTTGAGGTGGAAGTTTTCCAAAAACTCTCTTGAATGTGGGACGGTTCAATGCTGGCAGTGATGTGCCACAGGGCATGGATCCCAGCAGCAGCGGAAGCAGCTACCCCAGCACATCAGACGCCCCGTGAACTCCCATTAAATTCTGCAAGGAGGACACAGCCATCCAGCACAGAATATGGAGTGTTTGATACCTTCCTGTGAGCCTTGGGCAGGCAGACGTGGTGGCATTGCCTAGGGGACATTTGCACAGGCTGGGAGGTCTGTAAGTTAAGCACTGCAGGAGGAGGTGAGGAGAAGTCTGCACAAGTTGATTTTTAATATGTGTCAGTGGCAGATACAGATGATCAAATTTTATATCAGGCTTAATTTTACATTATTACAAGGGAAGGTGGAATAAAACCAAAGAAAACCTCAAGTTTTTCATTGGTCAGATTTTTATATTTTTTTTATTCTGTGGGATGCTTAATCCAAATACCAAAGTGTGGTTGAAATTACTTTTCTTTGTGTTTGTTTTCATTTTCATTTGACATAACTATCAGATGACTCCAAAACTGCAAATCTGTTCATGTAACCTTTTCTTTTTATTGTATACCAATGAGTTATTGTAATAATAGAGACATACCAATGAGTTATTGTAATAATAGAGACATCATCTGTTAGAAACATCAAGCAAAAAAACCCTCCAAAACAACAAAAAACATAAAACCCAAACAAACCCCAAACCAACCAATGAACAACAACAATAACAAATCCCCAAAAGCTCCCCACCAAAACAAAACAAAATCCCCGAAACCAACCAAACAAAAACCCTCAAACCAACACTGAAACTCTTCCTCGAGTCTTCCTAGAAATAAAAAAACTTTTGCTGTGAAAATTGGTATCTATATTTTTGTGTGTAAAACCTCTACCAAGATAAAAACTTATATTAAAATTTCCATTTATCTGTTTCAAATCTCTTGTCTGAAGGAAAAAAATAGTAGAAATAAGAAAAGAAACAAATTTTTGCCCCCTTACATGAAATAAAAATTTCACCATCTGTACTAGCAGAACATATGAAACAGCATCTGCTAAAATTAACTAAGCATAGATAGAGAAATTGACAGATCCAGACAACTCATGCCCGAGACTCTTAAGGGAAGTAACAAATTACTGTGATAGTAACACAATTGGTTTTACCATCTGAACTATAAATTTCTTATGATGAACTGAATAGCTGAATTATCTCCAAACCACTAGTTTTATTTTTTAATAACTCAGAAGGAAACTGGAGACTTTTTTAAAGCCTCAGAGGACTAAAAGCAGTAGCAATATTTCAATTACAATGTAGGAAAGGCCCAGAGAGCCATAGGCTGTTTAGGTAGGTGTTTATCTTGGATAAAATAACTGATTTGTAGCTATCAAAGAAGAATCAGAAATAAAGCTTTTAGAAAAAAATCAGGCTACATATTTTGAACCCCCTGTTTCCAAATAGGGAGCGACTGCCCAGATTTGATACTAGTGTGCTTCTTCTACCCTTGGAGTACATAAATTTATAAAAGTTCTTTTTATCCCTACTCTGCAGGGCTGTGTTTATTGCTCTTAGCTTTTTCATAATTTGTCATAATCACAACATATATGACTGGGGACCAAAGGTGTTATAATATGCAGGGACAATCTCTTAGACCCAGGAAGAGTGGGTTAGTACAATGATTTTTCCTTTTTTTCCCCTAGTACAAAACATGTAAGGGGGAAAAAAACCCACAAAACAAAAAAATGCTGAATTCATTTAATAAATTTTATGAGAATTTGTTGTCTTAAAAAAAAATGAAATACAGAAAAGAGATAAATCTCCAGTCAGCTATTAAAAAATAATCATTTATTGATAGCACTAAATAAAGGAAGTCCAGGTACATCTGTGGCCACACATCTCGTCTCCATGAAGGATCAATTCACAGTGTGTGGAATTGCTTACTTTTAAAAAGTTGAATTTAGCCTGCTGCTGGGCCATATGTTGTGAATTAATTATTTCCATGCTTTTTTTTGGACCAGAATCTGGTGTAAAAGAGGATTCCATTGCTTGATTATCAGAGAGCTTTTTTTATATGTAACTGAACACATGGTATGAATGCTGTTTTCATTGTATGATGACCTGTAAAAGTTTCTGAATATGCAAACCTTCTCAGCAAATACCAAACCTGCCATTCTTAGGATTCAAAAGAACACTGGAAGGAAGTTGTTGTGCAACAGTTTTAACTTGGTTATTAACATGATTTTTCTTCATTAGATTATTTAAATATCAGGACTAAAATAACTTCTTAGATTCATACATATGCTGTGGATTTTTTTGGTTAAAATACAATTAAGAACGCAAAAAATGCCTCATTTGCCATCCTAAGGTTTCACCCTTCTATACTACAGTTTTAATACAGGGACATTCATAGTGGAATCCACACAGGACAGCTACATGTTAACACTAGGTACTGGTAAAAAAAAAAAAAA
>VYXD01006932.1:170008-201131 GCA_013397195.1 Hylia prasina
TTTTTTTTTTTTTTTTTGAAAGGGAGTCTAGACAAGATTATCTAGCACTCTGTTTTGAAAACCTTCAGAGATGGCGACTCTACCTAATCACTAAGGACGTGGTTTTCAAGTTAAAAAAAAATTTCTTTCTTAGATCAAGATGAAAGGTTTCCCTGTGCAATGCATATCCATTTCCATTTGTCTTCTCCAAGCTGCTTCTTGTGAAGAGGGAACCTTCATGCCACCTTATTTAGAATATTCTTGGATTATTCAAAAAAAGAATGATTACTTAAGCCAGAAGTTTGAGACCACAAAATGTTATGCTCTGTTACACAGAAATTTTTCTCTGTGCCTTTTCTGTAATTTGCATTCTCAATCAACTAAGACAGGAATAATTTATTAAATATGTTGTGTATGTACACAGTCATATCATGGTTTGAGTTGGAAGGGACCTTAAGATCACCTCCTTGCAATCCCCACTGCTGTGAGCAGGAAAGTTTTCATTAGACTAGGTTTCTCAGAGCTTTATTCAGCCTGGTCTTGAACAGCTCCGGGGATGAGGAGTCCAAAACTTCTTAGAATAACGTATGAATAACCTGTTTCTCACCACCCTTGTAGTAAAGACCTTTTTCCTAATATCTGATCTAAACCTACTCTCCGTAAGTTTTAAGGCCATTCCTCCTTGCCCTGTCACTACATGCCTTTGTTAAAAATCCCTCTCCAGCTCTCTTGTAAGACCCCTTTAAGTACTGGAAGGCTGCTGTAAGGTCCCCTTTACAGTACAGTACCTGGAACAAGGGGTTTAGATTATATTCAAACTGACAGAATTAATACCACGATGTTAAGGCAGACAAAGAAGTACATAAACACTACAAGAAGTTAACTGTTTTCATGGCATGTTTTCAGTTTGATACAGTATCAACTATGAGCTACCTGAAATAAAATTTACTTAATTTAGTTTCACATACTCATGAGCAAACACTTAGGAAGTCTCAAAAGTGCTTCAGTGAGTGTGGTTGTAGCCATGTTTCCTCTGCTGCCAAAAGCTAGATGTGGCTGCCACTACTTTTTACAGCAATAAAGAAAAAATAACTCCTTGAGATGTTTTGCTCTCTGTAAGAATTATATGCAAGCTGGGCTGAGATGATAGGATGTAAACTAAATTATAATTTATCTTGTTTTATGTGTTCAAAAGTATAAGAAAGTTAAATGAGCTAAATGCTGAACTAATTTACAATTACCTCTCAGTGTGTACTAAATCTGGACCATAGTGCATAAGCACTGGATAAAATGAGAGAACACAAATTAATAAATAGTGGACTGCTTAAAGCATCAGAAAATAGTCCTTCCTAAAGACTAATTACAAATTAAAAGATGCCTATCAAATTAAGCATGCTTCAGGCAAGCAGAATGGAATAGATTATAAATAAAAGAATTTTTCATTTTAAAGCAGTAATTACAAATTATTCTGAAGATATGACAGCAAATCTGTTCCTGTTTTATTATCCCTTTGCACCAGGGAGGAGATAGAGCATAACAGACTACACAGCAGAAGATGTTTCTCTTGAATCATCTCATGTAGCATTAATTTAGTAACATTTACAAGTTGGTTTTGAATTGTATTTGATGGAGTTTAGAGTTGCCTGGATTTTCTAAAGCTATGGAAAAATAGAGCTGAAATGTCCTGTTCCTGCATTATCTTAGGAGCTCTAGTGCCATCTGAGCCTCTTGCAAAGAAATTGTCTTCTACAGTATACTGTACCCTTTATAAAAATGCTCCTTTGAAAATTGTTAAGTAAATATTTTACCAGTAATGTTTTTCTAGTATCTAATATTTTGGTGAAAATTAGTAATTTTTTCTAAATAAGCAGAAAAGTTGCTATCTTAATCTTTCTGTTAATCTATATTTTGAAGATTGGGATCAATCTTTTTCTCTCAAGGTTAAAAAAACCCACAATTTTTTTCAGTCTTTGGCAATTCTGATGGTTCTCAAGATCCTGCATTTGATGGAAAATGATAATGAAATGTAAAGCTGAAAACAGAAAGCCGTACTCCACCCATAGACTTACCAAAGCTAAGCAAGTGAATGGATTGATTTTCATCTTTGTATTTCCTTCCTGCATCATGGTATTTCCTTCTTTCTTTCTTTTTTTTTTTTTCCCCCTTTAATGCTTTCTTCTTTAACTGTATTACAAATCTTTAATTAGTATTTTCTAAAGAATGTTTTATAATAGCAGTTATTCCTTACTTTATATTTGTAAAAATTCTTACTCTGTCATAAAAATTAATTTGAATGTTGGACAGTTTAATCCTCTAAAATTTATATTGGCTTTTACTTTCCTCTTTAATAATTTCAGCTCCCTGAGTGCTTAAAAATAATAATGGATTTAAAAGTCATCGAAACATGTAGATGGAGTAGAATTCCAGCAGAGAACCATGAAATACTTGAAATTCACTGTCACTTAAAGCTCATCTTCCTTACATCCTTGTATCTTCCTCTCCCATCTTCTCCAAGTGTAAAATTCCTCTAAGCAGGATGACCAGCCTTTTGGCAAAAATACATTTATGCCAGTGTGTCAGGTGAATTATGCTTTTTTCCTAGAAGCACTCAATTTTCAGAAGGGGTTAGGTTGTCATAAATTTCAAATCCTTGTTGTCAAAATAAGCTTGTAATCAGTTTTTGATTCATGGGATGCAACTATGCCTCCTCAAGCCCTTCCTCTTTCTAGCAGGATGAAATTAAAAAACCCTTGGCATCCTATGCTATCAAATCTCACTCCTAGAACCAGGTAGGTTTGCTTGATACTTTCAGAAATCATACTTAAAAAATCCACCTATGTTTTAAAAATTCACCTCTGTTTCAAGAAATTTGTGCTGATTGAGGTGGCCATATTAAAACTGCCCTGAGAGACACACATAAAATCTCCATTTCCCACAGACTGTCCAATGCATCAATTGAGAGAAGGAAAGCAGAAATTAATAAATAGAAGAATAACTTGACAGGTACTAAAAACAACAGCAGCAGCAGTTTTCACATTAAAAATTAACTTAGAAATATTTTTGATGTTCAGTTTCTGCAAAGAGTGTGTCACTCTAGCTAGAGCTGTACAAATGAGAAACCTTTCCTTGGCACAAAAGGAGCAATACCTGGGTAGATTCATTTTTACATTCTGCATGCTGCGATATCTGCAAGAACAAGACAGTGAAATATTATTTTAGGCAGCAAATAAGAACCATCCCTCTGTTACACCCCATTAAAATCAGACCTTTTTTTTTTTTCCCCCAGAAGACAGACAGTTCAATCAACCACTGCAGTTTAAACACAATCCGCATTGTCTCTCTACCTATGTAAGACAAATGTGGAAAAAATCCTAAGTTCAGTAAGCATCTGCTTTAAAAATGAGCTATATAAGAACACACGTCACGCCATCAGCCAGAGAAAGAAAATATTTGAAGTAACTGTCGCTGCTTTAGGGACAATGGACCTGATTATCTACTACCTCCAAACTTAGGGAAATGTTGCTGACAATGAAAGATGGTTCTGTTTAGATAGGATAGCATTTATGGCTGCTCAATGGATAGCAAAGAGGCAAAGAAAAATGTATAGACTCATATTATTGAGAAGATACTTCACAGAAGAGACCAAGAAATATTTAATCTTAAAACACACAGTTGACCCTTAATTTTCAGTTATCTTTTTTTCTGGTCTGTGTTCTACCGCACTCCTCCCAAAAGATTGACACTTTCCGATTTCAGGACTAAAGCTGTAAAAGCAATCTGTCCTACTGAGCAGGTTTCATTTTCACAGCTTAATGTGGAATCTGTCTAATTTTAGACATTCGGGTGCTGGAATGTGGTCACAGCTCTTGTAATCAGCGGGAAGAGATAGGTATTGTTAATGCCATTCACTTGATAACATAATAGAGTTAATGAGTTAAAAAAAAATCTCCAAGGTTTCAGCCTTTTTTCTGCACTAACTGAAGAGGAAATGTAGAGAACCAACACTGTTTAGGCCATGGACTTTTAGCTAAATGTGGTTAAATTTGTCTCACTGTAAATGGCCAACTGTTTTTTACATTCACTGAAACGTAACTGCAAAAGGACTTTGGATGTGAATGTGTGAGTGGCTCCTAGCAACAGAGGATGCACAAACCCCCAATCTGTATACCTTGATTTTCTATTTGTTCAAGTCCAGCCTTTAAAACTTGCCCAGCCTTCTTGCTTTTCCTTTTTCTAAACTATACCAATCTATGCAAATATGCTATGTTTCCATTGGCACGTACAAGCTCTAACAGCAGCAGAAATACATATTGGGGTAGCATAAAGGAGAGGATCTTTTTTCATGTACATATGTTATCATGCCAACTGCAATGTAAATTTTTCTAAGGGTGAAGGGCATTGTAAGCTAAACGGAAATCTCCCTCAAACTGTCCATTTCCTTAAACTCAAAAGATGGCTATGCTTGGTTTCAGGTTTCCTTAATGTAAATGCTTATTCATAGTAACAGGACCAATCCATAAAATATTAATTGCTCTTAAATCACAAAATTATTAATCACTTCAAAACAAGCATGGTGCTATCCCATGACTTAAATGATGCTCACCTAAAAAGAACAAGTGCATTTTTTCTAAGTTACCAAATGGCAAATTAATCCTGAAGATTCTGGGCAGAGTCTTCAACCCATGGAAAATTAAAAAGTTTCATTGAAGGAAAGTAGGAGCAACAGTGTTTTAATCTTCTGAAAATCTGATGCCAGTTGCAATTTATCCCCACCACACTTGTATCATGTTGTATGGGGAATGAAACAGAGAGTACAATGGAACTGATAAGGGAGCCTGATATCTTAGGTCTGATCAAGCAGAAACCTTGATAGATGCTCTCTGGTAAAGAAGTGACCATGAAACATGTTGTGAAACTTAGTGATAAGATAATGTTACCAGGTGACATGATGTAAGGAAGATGTGTAACCAATGGATAGTGACTACCAAAAATAGAACCCTATATAAGTGCCATATAAGCTCTGTGTACACTCAATAAAATTGGCTTCTGATCTGAACTCAGATGTCTCCATCCCTCAATCACGGATAATGTTGAGTTAGTATAATTACAGATATATTATTGTTGATTTCTGTTGCAGTTTTGTGTACAAAACACTGTATTAAATGCAAGATTCTTCAATACAGTTAGTAACCTACTAAACCCCTCCACATTTAAAGTCCCTAAACTGATGGGAATTATACTTCTTCTGAGGATATTAATTTTGACTTACTGCAATGCTTTGCTTAGACTAGGTGTAGATGCTCTCAACTTTACTTTTTGGTAATCTGTTCCCTTAAATTCAAAGCATGAGTAATTAAAATAAAGGGCATCACACTGCAAGTGGCATACCTCCAACCCAGACCACTAGAGATCTTCTGAGACAATGTCACTAGCCAAATTGTGGTATGGCAGGAACCTAAATGAAATGTAGGTTGACAAATATTTTGTATATTGACAAAGTATTATATCCACCTTTAGCAACTACTCATACAATACAGCTTCAGTAAGAATTCCTGTATTACTACAAAGATACACAAAGTAGGAAAAAGATACCAAGTAGGAAAAGTAGCATTCATTTTCAATTTAAATCAAATCAGGAAGCTTTTTATTGATTTATTAATGACATGTGATTAACCAGCACTCAGGAATTATATGTTCAGGATCAATAACAGCAACAAAGCAGATGAAGCATAACACCTGACACTGGACAAGTAACTCCAGCAACTTTATAATCACCCTTCTACAACTATTCTCAAGAAGCTCTAACTCTCTTCAACACATCTATATAGCTACAAGCTCAGCTTCTCTGTCCAGCCATGTGGGTTGAGGGTTGGTGTCTCAGCTCTGTCCACACTCCAAGGACTGTGATCCCATGCGTGCTGCCCACACACTTCCAGAGAGACCACTGCTGAGTGTAGGCTTCTCCTGGCACCTCATGGGAGATTGTGTCACCCATACTGGGCAGAGCAGGTGTGCCTCGGCAAAATTGCAATCAGGGACCATCTTGCTGCAATGGCTACTGCTTCCTCTCACCACCTGCCCCCGTTTTCACAAATGTATATATGCTCACTATACTTTTTTTCAAGTTTTTGTTTGTTTGTTTGTTTGTTTTGTGTTTTTTTTTTTTCCTTCTTAGCTTAGTCCTACTGAAGGTCATCTTCTTCAGGACTATCAGTTTTGGGCAAATACCCTTTCTGAGAGTTTTGGCCATCCTTTATGACACACTGGTTACATTTCCATCCTCTTTACCAGCTGTTGTTATCCTGATCATGTTAGTAAGAGAAAGTTGTGTAGGGATCCCCTGCATTTTTCCTTCATACTTAATATCTCTTTCATATACTTTTTTCCTCTCTTCTAATTAGTGTATTTCATCATTTTTTACCCTAATGATTTTTATTTCATATATGCTTACAGTATAATATTTTTTTACTTTCCACACATACAGTTTTTACTTGTTTTAAATGTTGTGTGATCAATAAATGTGCCACATCTTCTCTGGTTGCCATGGCTCAGTGATTGTTGTAGACAAGTTTGAGGAAAGTAGATATATAGCTAAAGATGATGAATGATTCTCCATAACCGGTCTGAATCCAAAAGTATAAGATGGGATAAATCCATGGAAAAAGATACCTAAATATCAAGGGAATTTATTGAAACTTCTAGGACTGGCACAGTGTCAAGCTGTAGCAGAAAGCAATTTATCTGTGCTATAAACTTCAAGTATCTGGCTCCAACCTAGAAAGCTTACTGGATGAAACTGTTACATATATTCCGATATACCTCAGTTATTGCGTGCAATTTTCAAATCTGAAGAAGGAAAAATGTTGCTTTATCTGATTCATACATATGTATTTTATATGCAAAAAGTTGCAATTTCTGACATAATCATATCATCTACATGGTTTTTGTTACATTTTCTGGTCTCCTAATACCTTTACAATCATGTAATTTTAGTTCCATCAGTGAATTATTTTCCTATGATGGTAGAAGGTCACACTGACAAACTGACAGAATTATGGCAAGAAAGTATCCTTATGATGATTTAGACTTGTCTGCTGCTTAGTACAGGCTGTAGATTTGCACAAAATAACCTATTTGTTGAGCTCTTTACTTGTGTTTCATATGTCATATTTTAGAAAATTTCCAGTCTTGATTTGAAGAATCAAGAGATCATTATAGATTGTTGCCAACAAAACCCATAAAACCAACAATCTTTTCTTCTCAAAACTTCCCTGTTACTTTTATTTTGTTGCCTACACAACATACAAAAAACCCCCATTATAGTATTTTTGTCATAAGTCTTTATTGCAAGAAAAAATATCTAGGCAATTCTAGGAAAAAAAAAAAAAAGTATTGTCAGTTTCCCACATACTTAAACCGCAAGATGATGATCACTTGGGATGTATGTAAAATTGAAATGAGTGACAGGGAAAATTAAGTCCAAATTCCAAGGCAAAATCCTAAATCGTAAGAAAGACCTGCTGGGAATTACAGTTACTGCTACTCATACATGCAGCCATATATATATTTGATTCGTGACATAATTAAACTCTCAGAGACTGTGATGATGACTAGACTCTGATTTGTAATAAGTTAAATTAATTTTCCTCAAGTTAAATCTGTTTTGTCCATGATGGTAATTGTTGAGTGACCTCTACCTGTGCTTATCTCAACCCACAAGCCTTTCATTATATGTTTTTTTCTATCTGGTCTAGCTGAAGAGGGGGGTGACATAATGGCTTTGGTGGGAATCTGGTGTCCAGCCAGGGTTAATCCACCACATTTCCAAACCAGAGTTTTGGCAGTGGTGTAAGGAAAGTTGACAAGCTTTATAATAGACAGTTGTGTACCACTTCATTATTCATAGCACACATAGGATTTTTTCAGACTGTATTTTACTAACTTTTGTTAGATTTACATATTTAAATAGTTTTATGTGTGTGTAAAGGTGTGTTAATTCTTGATTGTCACTTTAGGAGAAACATTTGGTGCTGCAAGTAAAATCTTTTAATTTTTTTTTTACAGCCTCACACAGAGCATCAATTCTTGTAATTTTACAGAAATGTTTGAAATAAAATACAGAATAAAGTACATTTTCTGCAAATGCTTATCAAGATGTGAATAATAACCAAAAAAATCAACAGAAAGGAAAAAAAAATCTTTCATAACACATTTATATGACACTATGTTATTGTCTTGCTGAGCTGTAGTTGTCAGCAACAGTTCTACTCTTGACAAAAATGCTTATGGTAATATTCCTAGTGGATTATTTGCCACGATGATCCATTTTCATTTTTTCCCTCCTTTTTTTGTGTCTGACAAACTGAAAATTTATGAAAAATATGTTGAAGGACAAGTACAATCTAGGAGTTACAACATGGAACTGCAAAAGCTGAAGTATTTATTTCTTTTTTTGGCAATGCTCAGATGGTTTCTTCTAATCCACTTTGTGTTATCTGTTATCTGTTATATCTTATGTACAAACTTAGAATAATAATATTTGTAATTTTCATGGTTCACTATCAAACTGTAATTAGCCCATAGAGTTATGCATTTTGAGAAAGAAGAAGCTGCTGGGGTAAGAAGCTTGGTTTAATGATGTGTGTTAATTCTTATAAATTGTAGTTCAGCAGTTTACAATTTAGTGAACTAGATGACTTTAAAAAACCCTGACAAAAAAAAACCTACTCACTAAAATCTTGATTAATTACTTCCTAGGTATGATCTTTTAAATTGTAAAAGCCACAATTATAATTTGGTTTTCTGTCTGTAATGGGTATATAAAACTATGCCCTCTAAAATGCAAATGGACTTCTAAACAAAAACTTTACTTAGGCTGCTTTGACTTTGTCTTGGGTTATGGAAGCAAAAAAATGTATTCTATTTTCATCTGCTGAAAGCAGTTAGGGAAATGTTTTTTCTTTATCTCTTGTTACTCTGGGGGGAGGGGGCAGATGCCTTTCTGATAATGGTTCAAAACCGGGTGGGGTATTGTTTCTTATCTCTTTCACCACCCATCCTCCCTCCAGGGGAATATTTTCTGCTAATGGGCCACTAAGGCCCACCAATGACATGACACATTTACATCATCCCATTGTGAGATGCTCCACCCACTGGCTGGGGGCTGCAGGGTCCCTGCCTAGATAAAAACTGAGACTCAGAACCCCAGACAATCCTGTTTTCCACTGGGCACCAGAGGAAGATCAGGCTCATCAGATTCATCTCAGCATCACTGGACCCTTCTTCAACAGGATCATCTACTCCAACAGAGCCACATCTGTTTTCTCCAGGAGGACTGCTTCCAAACACCGTGACCAACAGGATGTCATGTTGTGTCCCTCACTCTGTCAGGGTTTTGTGGGTTTGTTTGTTTGTTCTTTACTTTTCTTTTTTTGTACTATTACATTTGCATTTCTAACATTCCTAGTAAAAGAACTGTTACTCCTATATCTTTGCCTGAAAGCCCTTAATTGTGAAATTATAATAATTTGAAGGGAGGGGGGTTTACTTTCTCCATTCTAAGGAAACTCCAGCTTTCCCTAGCGGGTACCTGTCTTCTAAAACCAAGACAGACTTTTAGAATGAATATTCCACAGTGATATTTGATCAACTGTCCATTCCCTCATATCTTAGGGGGAGAACTGATTTTGTTATTTGACTTCATAGAGGCCTTATAGACTAATTCCTTTAAAAGATTAGAGTAATTAAATTTTGAATTTTATCACCATCTTCAAAGACATATGGTGTCATTCACAGCCTCAGTTATTCTACCTCTAATTTATCTACAGATATCCCGTCAAGGCCTTGACTTTGCTCTGAGGAGATCCAGGTGTCATCACACTTGCTTAGTTACTGTATGCTTACATATTTCACACAAATGCAAGTCCATTTTTTTTTGGTGGCCATTATATTTCTGAGACATTATCGATGATGTGTTCTTAAATTCACATGGTGACGTAATAAATCAATGTCATATTTCAAGGAAGTTTTACATTCCTCATCAAAGAAAGCACTGCACTTGGATATATCTATATAAATCATACACTGCACAATTTGATGAACTCATAAGTATTTTCCATTGTCAGAGATTATGGGATTCCTAAAAGGGAAAATTCTGGACTACCTAATTGATGAAAGCTCTTTTGCTGATATGTATCAGGCAGGTTCAAGGAATAAAAGCAGCTATTGAGCTTCTTATTGCTGTGTGTTTCCCATCAAGAAATGCAAGCACCACAACACAGAACAACTTTGCTCATGACCATTTCTGTAACCTTTGCTAAGGAATAAAACTTTCCCTTGCCTTTTTTTTTTTTTTAAATATTTATATCCCTTTGTTTCAGTATAACTACTTGAGTGTGCGTTATTACTACCATGTGCTCAATTTATGTCTGAAGCGTCCAGAAACAATGGTTCCACAAATCAAGTTTAAGCAGGCTCCATCTCTGCTGCTGTTCTACTCCAATACATTCCAAGTGATTAACACCACCTGTGGCACTCCTAATTCACAGCAGCAGACAATTATATCCCTTGGATACCCATTACAGGTAATTATCCCCATGACAGACTATTAGATATGGGTTGCGAACATTTCAGCTGTGAAGTTTTTTGCAATTTTATTTTAATTCTGATATTACCATTGAGAGGTGTATTTGGGGAATAAATCATTGTTACATTAAAGATATGCTTGCAACAAGCAAAAAATTCATTTTTATTGCTGGAGTTGTAGTCAGATATATTATTTAAATATGTGATTAAGGAAGATTTTTACGTTTTCTATTACAAGATTATTTTATTTCATTCTTTTAGTACAGATGCAATAGCAGATCCTGCTGATGAAGTGACACTACAGACAGTTAGAAACTAATTGTTTAGTTTTAAAGACTGTTTACTCTTCTTACATATCTTTTTCCTTTTTTTTCTTCTGAATGTGTAAGTTTGATCTCTTTTAAGTACATAGGGGAATTCTCAGTGTGAAATAAAGATCAAAATTCATAAAACTTTCCTGGTGTTGTAGCCTTATTTTTATAGGTATGTCTTGGGTTTTTTTTAATGAAATAACAAACTTACACTCAATCAATATCACAGTCATAATCCCTTTGATTTCCTATTGTGTGAAATATGGTCTTATGTTGAAAATAAACAGACTCTGAATCTGAATTGAGAATTTAGTTTTAGACAGAACAAAGTGTACTGAAATCAATGGAAATAGTATAATAAATTTAAATTTGAATTATTGAAATTTTTTTCTTTGTAGATTAATTTTCAAGATGTCCATTTACAAATCCATTAATATTGGGTTAAAAAAAGAAGGGGAAAAAAGAAGAAATCAATTTGCATGTTTATTATGTTAAAAAAGGAACAAAATATTGCTTTCAATATAGGAGAACAAAAAGAAAAAAATATAGAACTAAGAGGAAAAACGTTTATACATGATGTGAATGCATCAGTCATGGTTTCATTAATAAGCCTGAGCTCACATTGGATTTCCTGTATTAACTTAGACTCTTCTACAGACATGAAGAAAACACTTTCTGTAATACTCCTATCAGGGTCCTTCCTCTAACCCCAGGCCTTCATTGAATATGTAAAAACCTATGCTATTAATCATATTTGATCCTCAGTTGGGAACCAAGGAACAGACTAGGTAGCTGATAAGAGCTCCATGTTTCTTTCACATGATTTATTAAACTTTTAAAATCCTGAAGGCATTTCACAAGTGCTGTTTAAATGGCCAATGTGATAGGTAAGCTACAGCTGCCCTTAGAGCAAGCTCAGGTTTGGGCTTTGGTAAAACCTACCTGACTTCTGTAATACAAAAGAGAGGTTATGTTCACATCATTCAGAAGAAACAGAACAAACCCAATCCTCATTACTGTGGACTGAATGGTATGACGAAAGGCCATGACTCTGTTGCACTCACAGTCTGACTTTATCACCATTTGTCACGTGCCAGGGGATCTCTGAAAGACACAGAAGTGACAGAAGTAAATGGGATTTATACAGAGTTTGTGTGCACTATAGATTTGTACTGTGTATCAAATAGTGTGGAAATTTGAATCAAAGCTATGACATCTTATAGCCAACAGTGTGGGCATGAATAGCTCTCTCAAAGAGTTCTTCCTGACAAGATAGTCTTCAGTCAGCAAAAGCACAACATAGCTTCCTTAAAGTTTAACTGGTTACCATGCCATAAATTCAGACTTGGAAACAGTATTTCTTTGAACCTCTGTAATTATTTCTCGGTTCCTCCAAGCAAAACTTAATTCCTTATCCTCCTTTGAGAGGTAAAATAGGTGATGGAAAATATTTATGAAGTTATCTCCTATGGCTGAGGACTACCCTAAGATAACTCTCAGGTCAGGTGAATTTTTTTGTATAAGAAATCAACACCAAATTTCATAGGGCAGATTCCTCCCAGGAATTCACAGCCTGAAATATACAAATCAGAAAATAAATATGATCAAAAGACAATGTATAAAACATGTAGATGCTTAGATGTTTGAAGTTGAGGGTTCAGTACAGTTCTTTATAGAAATATAATCATATTTCCAGGAAATCAGTGAGAAAGTTATATGTAAGTGTCTTTCATAAACTGAGCTCGTCTGTATTTACTGAAATATGATAACCAATAAACACTGCAGTATCTAAGCCAGAAATCAGGCACATTTAAGAGAAGTAGTGATTAAGGATGTTTGCTGCTAACATATATAATTTTTTTTCCATATTGAAGGACTAAAACCAGTAGTTAGCTAGACTGTGTAACAGCTTTTGGAAATATGAACAAACATATGTATACTCAATATACATAGCAAATGTGAATTATTTCAGTTGAAAACTTGTTTATTCTGATCTTGTCCAATGAGAACACACCAATTCAAGTGAACAACTAAAAGCAGCTAAACACTTAAAATGCTGAAGTTCCTGTAATTCCTCAAAAAGCAGGATTATTTTACTATGCATGACGAGGTTTACAATCAAGGTGATTCCATACCCTTGATATTACTTCAAGAAGCACACATCACATATCTAAGTTCTATCACTAAAATTCCCTGAAAAAGCTCATACCGTGGGGGGAGAGGAGAGGAGGGAAAGGAGGGAAGGGAAAGGAGGAGGATAAGAAAGAAAACTCCACACCCTTTTGAGTAGAAGTTTCTTGTAGCAACTTGATTTTATAAGCCAGGTTTCACACTTTAAATGTGAAGGACTTTGTTGAGTTTGTGACAGAGACAAAGCAAAACACTTTTTCTTAGGCCAGATATAAAACTTCAATACAGCTCATAGAAGTCAGTCAGACTCAGAGCAAGGGTTTGTCCACTGGTATTCTACATACTGCTTTTGCTTTTCTCACTTCATCCATCACAGGTCAATTGCTAAGTCCTGGCAGCTTATAAGAGCACATCAGGCGTGGGAAGCATTTGCAGAATACTTAATGGCCACATGCTAAAGATTTTAAAGTTCAATAGCACCATCAGAACAGTCTGCTGAAGAGTCCTCTTAGAGTAATCTGGAAATTAACATTAAACTCCAAGGACATTTTCTAATACATGCATATCAAAAGTAGTAGAAAAGGCTCAATGTTTACTGCTAATGCACTGATAGGCAGTCCAGGGCTTCACCAGTGTTACTAAATGTGAAAACTTATTTCTTATATCTATCTGAAAAAAAATGCTGAATCTATTTTCCCCCCCTCCTTGAAAAGCAACAACAATAAACCAAACCAAACAAAAAAACCCCAAAAAAAACCCACCAAAAAAAAAAAAAACAAAAACAAAAAACCAAAAAAACCCCACCAAGAAAACCCAGGAAAACACCAAAACCAAATTGATTTGTTAAAGAAAGACTGTATTGTTGGAAACCCACATTGACCTTTCTTGTAATTAACAATACATTGCTTTCTTCTTTGTGGTGGGGTTAATTTGTGTTGATAACATTTTTATTTTCCCTAGAAAGTTGCATATTTAAGTGATGAAGAAAACCTTGTGGAGCATGTGTTAAATGTCTTCAGAGTTGCTAGAAGCAGTACAGGATCCTTTTCACGCTCATTCTATTACTGGCAAAAGGTCTTTTAGACTTCAACTCCATTCTGACTGTGTTTATAAAAGAAAGAAACAATGCCATCTGTCACTCATTTTCACCATAGGTTGAAATTACTCTCTATTATGAGCAGCATATCTGAAAATAGAACTGCAGAGAGTATTTCTTCAATGCCAGTAACTAAGAAGGAACTATCTAGTAAGTTGGAACTGATGTTATTGTAATTTTTTTTGTGTTCAGACCACTGGGTCCACCCAAGCAGGTTCTACTGTTGCAGAAGTAAAGAATTGAAGAGATATTTGCAGATTTCAAAACTTTCAAACAACACTTAGCTTTACTAACAGCAAATATAATTTTCACAGCTCTTTTTTTGAATGTAATGGTGAAATGAAATTTTGAAACTTGACAAATTTAGAAAACAAAGAACAGTTATTATATTTATATTAAAAGACGTAATGTTAAACATTTCTCTTCAAGAAAAGTAGCTTAAAGCACAGTTTTTATTTTTGACTACTAACTTCCTCATACAAAATGACATTTCAGTACTTTCAGAATTTATGTTTCTATTTATGACATATCCCCTTTCAATTTGTCAATTTACTAAACTATGAAATGGTACTTGAATGTGAATTGTGATACATATATTAAAAATGAAATAGTATTTTTGTAATTCTGTGTTGAGAAAAATGTCTATTTCACATTAAACTTCAGAAGATTCCACTGAAAAGCCTACTTCAAACATTGCAGATGGTTAAAGCTAATTTTTTTAATAACTTTCAAGCTTGCAAAACATTCATAACAGTTGCAATGAAGTCAAAAATTATTTTAATCCCTTTTTGCAAACTTTTTTGATCTCCACAGCTGTATTGCATATTTCTCTTCATTGGGTCCTGTAAAATAAAAGAAGTGGAATATGACCATCAGAAGGTAAAAGTTGGGAAAACCTGCAAGGGCATCTCATCCAGAAATTTCAGTGTTACATATTTTGAATTGCAATAAGCTTTATATCTATTGAATGCCTTTGGGGATTACGATCTTGATATTTCACAATTTTCAATAGAAGGCTGGATTAAAAAACAGTGACAATTTTCTGTAAAGTATTTAGTAGTATTTCACAACCTAGCAGATCTGATAGAATCTTCTGCCCTATATTTTCTCCTGCTTGATTTCAACACAACTTATTTTAGTATAAGAAGCTCTTATTCCTGCTTAGTATTCAGGTACTTAGATCCTGGATTGAATGAAATAGAATTTTCTGTATATAAATTAAAGAGTAAATTAAGGAAATTTCTCTGTAGACTTTGTGGTTGACACCAAAACAGATGAGCAAGCCTTTAGAAATTGTTCCAAAAAGAAGAGAGTCTAAAAGTGAAATGGACTTTGATGACATTGTCAGAGTGAGAGGGATCTGAATAAAAGGCATTATAGCATACATCTGAAACATGCTCCATAATATTTGTGGAAGACTTTTGTCCTTAGAACCATTGTTGCAATAATGTATACAACTCTGTACAAACTAATTATGCTTAAAGCAATAATGTGGAGATTACAGGCGCTGAAGTCATAGACTGGGAAGGAGTTAGTCAAAGTTACAGACTGGGAAATTACAGACATAATTCTATAACTTGCTAGGAACTTGCACTGGCAATGTCAGCGAGAGCCTGTAGAGTCTGATGAATCCTAAAGATTAGCATTCGCTCCTGCTACTCTACACAGGTTCAAATGCTGCTACACTGAGACAATTCACAACCATCAAAACACACTATGTATGCCCTAGAGGACTATCAAAAGGATATACAGCAAATATCATAAGATCACAGTCTAACTAAATGGCTTGAGTTGGAAGGGATCTTAGAGATCATCTTATTCCAACCCATCTTCCATGGGCTGGGATACTTTTCATTAGACTAGGTTGCTCCAAGCTCCATCCAGCCTGGCCTTGATCATTCAAAGGGATGGGGAAGCCACAACCTCTCTGGACAAGCTGTTCCAGTGCCTCATCATGCTCATAGTAATGATTTTTTCCCAGTGTCTAATCCAAACCTATGCTCTTTTGGTTTAAAGCCATTTCCCCTTGTCCTATCCTATCAGTACGTGCCTTTGCAAAGAGTCTCTCTAATTATCTTGTAGGCTCCTTTCAAGTACTGGAAGGCTGCAATTACCTCACCCCTGAGCCATCTCTTCTCCAGGCTGAACAACCCCAACCCTCTCAGCCTGACCTCACTGGACAGCTGCTCCATCCATCTAATAATCTTGGTGGCCTCCTCTGGACTCTCTCCAACAGATAAAACTCCTTCCTTTGCTGGAGACCTCAGAGCTGGGTGCAGCCCTGCAGGTGGGGTCTCACCAGGGCAGAGCAGAGGGGCAGAATCCCCTCCCTGGCCCTGCTGCCCACGCTGCTTTGGATGCAGCCCAGGACACATTTGGCTATCCGGGCTGGGAGTGCCCATCGCTGGGTAAGTCCAGCCTCTCACCCACCAGCACCCCCAAGCCCTTCTAGGCAGGGCTGCTCTCAGTATGTACAGCCTGTGTTGATATAGCAAATTGCCATGACCCAGGTGCAACACGTTGCACTCAGTCTTGTTAAACCTCATGAGATTCCCATGGGCCTGCTTCTTGAGCTAATCCTGGTTGCTTTGGATGACAATCAAGAACCTCCTTCAATCTGGAATTGAACCAGAGACTTAGGGATTCCTGCAGGCCATACTTCTACCATCTGCTCTACCAGCTGAACTTTCAAAGGGAGACATGGATGGATGATTACATACCTCTCCAACGTACTTTGGCAGAAATACTCCATAACATGATTTTCAATCCTAGTCCAACCAGTGAGAGATGTTCCTTTCAATTAGAACTTTCCACAAAATATCTTTTATTCTCTACATGGTTCCTGTCACAATTATATGTTTATCCTAAGAGATGTAGAAGGCTTCACTTTCAAATAAGCATGTCCATACAACTTCTTTTAAATTTGTTTTGCAAAAAAAATTGTGAAGCAGAATTTCTTACATAGCCTTAGTAAATTGACTTTATGTGCGTCTGCCTGTGTATGAGTATGTGTGAATGTGTGCTTATGTTTTTTAAAGAACAGCAATGTTTAAAACTCACTATTATTATTATTATTATTTTATCAACTAATTCAATACCATTCTGCTTCATGTTCTTTTTAATTTTATCTTCAAATGCTCATTTTTAAATTCTCAATTGCATGTCTGTTTACTGAACCATTTTTTATGATTCTACATTTAACTCAGTAAGCCCATACTTTGACTCACAGTTAAAGTTCAAATATAAAACCAGAGTACCAGAACACTTTAATCAACACTGAAATATGATAAAAACCCCCATACGTTCTTGAAGCAGATTTGAAATCAGAACATCAATAAAAATGAAAGACATGTAAAAAAGTGCTTTCATGTAAGAAATATAAATTCCCTATTTCATTCTGTTGACTCTTTACTATGTCCCTTCAGTAACCAGCATCCATTCCCCAAGACTTCCCTCTTTCCTTTAAAGAAGGCTCACTTTTTGAGTCTTGAATTAATGATTTAGGTATTTGTTCAGTTTTGGGTTAAAAAAAATAGGTATGTGTCTATAAGATTTGAAACACTAGCAGTAAAAGCTGTTTTGGATCTACTATCTGGAATATACAGGCATGCAACAGTCTTTCATAAATTACTGATAATATCTTAATTCCTTAGCAAGGCCTATGGGGGAGAATCTCCTGGAACATAGTAAAACATTCTCCTGGAACATAGTAAAACATATTCCTAGAACATACTGAAATGTGGATTTTGAGACTATTGTCCATCAAGCATAGGTTCCTGCTAAGTGACATGATGACTTTTTTTTCTGTGTAAGTTCACTTTTCAGCTACTGTGTCTCTGGTAGTTAGTGATGTTAGAATCATAATATTGCAGTTATTTGGGTAAACTGATTGTCTACCTTTGATTTTTAGGAGGATTTCTTTCTTGTCTGGAAATTCTTTCCGCCAATAGAATTTTTAAAACTTCGATTTTTTAACTTAGGAGGTGATAAACTGTGGTAGTCCCTGGACCATCCACAGAGGACAATTCACTCCCTTGTAGAGTGTGCAGCCCCTAGGCTGCCTCAGTTCCTAGTGACTGTTTGGGAGGTCCCTTCCAGTTTGGGAAGGCCCCCTGGGAGACTTCCTTGTAGGTCAGGGTGAGCAAAAGTGCTTCAACCCATGTGCAGTCCCTAGGCTGCCTCAGTTTGCAGGGACTCTCCTTTGAGAAGTCCCTTCGAGAGTTTTCCTTGTGGCTCAAGGTGGGAAAAAATACTTCAATCCAAGAGCCTGTGCAGTTCTATGTTAACATTTCATATTCCATTGGCTATTCACCTTGTTCCTGTTTTTTACCCCTCCTGATTGGTTGTTTTTTTTTTTTTTTGGATCCTTCCCATGATTGGTCCCTTTCCCAATTCCTTTCCCCACTGGCCAAGGTGTGAAATCCCGCCCCTGGCTACTCTACATAATCCCTCTCCTCTGGGACCATTTGTCTCTTTTCTCTCTGAACCTCATGGAATAAAGAAGCTCTCCTGGAGATTGGAAAGACCCTGTCTCACTGCTTTTACTCCTGCATCACCCAGGGCAAATGCGGCTCTGCCGCTCAGGCAGCCTCACAAAGAGTAAATCACTCTGCACCTGACAGTGTCTATGCCTCCGTCGATCTAGGTGTCTTTTTAAAGACACTTCTAGTGAAGAAGGTTGCCGCACTTCACCACTGGACCAGACCTCGACAAAAAATAACATTGTTGCAATTTGAATAACATTAAGTTCCCTGCTCCAAAGTTTCATGCAATGTCCTGGGATTTAGCTTGAACTTTCAGAGATGCTTTGTTGCCTTGCTAGTGTAGTTGAGGTTGCATTTTCCTATTTAATGGAGTGTTGCAGAGAGACAAATAAACTTAATATTGTTAGCCTTCTTTGCATTTATTTTTTCTAATATAATAACAGCTGCCTAAAATGAATGTAGTGTTTCATGCAAAGGATGTTATTATGTGGAAGTCTGAATAAAAGGAATGTAATATGCCCAAACCATGAAATCATGAAGAAAATTATTTGAGAGCACCGGGACAGAGAAACGTTTCATTTGTCACCAGAGATACAAGAAACTGCAATGACAGGTCAGTTCATTTTCCAGTCATTAAGATGGAAATTCCAGAGAACATAGAAGTTCATGCTATGCACCCTGACTCCCAGTGAAAGCAAGATGAATAATTTTAGCAAGTTTTCCTATATTCCCAAACAATCCTTTTATTAGTGCAAACATATATTTTTGCCTGTTTCATTTCTGATGCTCTCATTGTTTAAACCCAGCCATTAATTCAAGCCCAACACAGGCATTTGCTCACTTCCCCAACAGTGGGATTGAGGCGCAAATCAGAAGTCTACAAGCTAGAAAACTCATGGGTTGAGAAAAAGACAGTTTAATTAAAAAAAAAAAAAAAAGCAAAAGCAACACGAGCTTAACAAAGCAAGGAAGTGATTCACTGCTTCCCATGGGCAGGCAGGTGTTCAGCCATCTCCTGGAGAGCAGGGCCCCATTGTTCATAACACTGACTTTGGAAGACAAACACCATCACTCCAAATGTCACCCTCTTTCTCATTCTTCCTTTTAGAGTTTTTATAATGAGCATGATGTCATATTGTCTGGATATCTTTTGATCAGTTTGGGTCACCTCTCCCAGCTGTGTCTCCTTCCAATCTCCCATGCACCCCAAACTTCATCACCGGTGTGACAGTATAAAAAGCAAAGGTATTTACAGGAAATTACCTAAGAATCCACTGTGGAAATACAGACTTTGGAGAAATCTCAAAAGCAGGAAACAAATATGGGAATAGGAATAGGAAGAAAATGAAGGAAGTAGATCCAAGCACAAAAGGATATACACAGCACAGAATAATGTGTTTCTTAAAAAAGAAAATCATAATCAATAATAATCTTAAGCATAATAGGGCATGGTCATCTCAAAACTGCAAGCAGGGAGTCCTGAGACATTTTTAGGTTGCTTGCTTTTCTTTGGTTATTGTTATTTTACTTCAACATAAAATACTAGCCCTTAAAATCTTCATTAAAAATGTTATTAAACCTGCATAACTGGACAGTTGGATAGCAATAAACCTTAGAGATTCAGTAAGCAGTGGAAAGAAAATCTATGTGGTCAGAGACAAACATCTTGCTTCCAAATTAGAAAATACTTATTCCACAGTTGGAAGTTGGGAGACAATTTGGAGAAACAAGTCCATATGTTCTTCCTATCTTCAAAGTGCTGTTTCCTTTTCCAAGAATCTATTACCAGATACTACTAGAAATTGGATACTGTGACAGCTAGGTTTAGTCTCTATTATTTAGATAATATTTCTACTTTCCTGTTTCAGACAGAAATTGAAAATAACTTTGTTCATATCCAAAGGAAAAAAAAAACAAGCCTTTATTATTATTTTTATATTTAATAATCTGTTCTAGAGTCAAGATATTTATGTCTAAGAATCAGATCTCTGATAAGGATAATACTTTGAAATTTTATGAGACAAAATAGCCTTATATTACTTAAAGATTAAAAGGCCTTGTGATTGAAAACGCATTTTCTGAAAGCAAATTTGCACTACAGGTATAGCAAACAATTATAAGGTACTAGTAAATAAAATTATATGATCTCTTTTTCTTAAGTGTTGATAGGTCAGATTATTTGTGATTTGTTTTGTGAAAAAATGAAGTAAAAGAATGGATCAGTAACATTTTATTTTTTATAAAAATGGTGTCCCTACTGGCCTCTTTGAAAGGAATTATGCAATAAAGGGATGCTATTTTTATATGAGTACATGAACATGGGCTTGCAAGTGGATTTAATGACAGTTGACTTTATATCTATGATCTTGTGATGCCCTCATGCTGTCATTGCTGTCATTGCTGGCACTGCTTCTTTACAATTCCCCAGAATTATCATAATAATAATTCATGCTTAGTATTCCTAGATATATTTGTTCAGTGTGTAACCTAAATTACTTTATATCCAGGCTTTTTATATCTATGGTGTTTTGAAAGGGTTTAGAGAGTCTCTTAATGGACTTTATGATCATGTCATACTGGGCAAATCCTAGACAAATATTATTTTGGATGTATCTTTTATATTTATTAAGAGGAGGTTATGTTCCATATAAAGGTTGATGCTTATCTCAGTCTGACAGATTTCTTTGTTTCAGAGTTCTCTGGAGATAGAGGATGGTTCTAGTAATGTCTGAATAAACTTACTGAAAATGTAATATTTCATTTATATTGTTTTTCAGAGAGGATTTTTTCTCAGCTGAATACAATCCAGTGCAAACCACTTTACCACAAGTGTAATAACATGAACACTCTCTTCTCAGCTGCCTTTTTGAGAATAGAGATATTTAAATGTTAGATCATTAAATTTTTCCTATGGCATTAGTAATTATTTTTTTTCTCCCATACTCCTTTGTTACAATAAGAGGAAACATCCTCACAGGAGGATGTGCCATAGAGAAATTCCTAGTCAACATGTAAGAAAAATATTCTTTTGTCCAAACTCACACAGTAAAAAAAACCCAGTGACTTTTTCAAAACAGAGGTTCTCATAATACTATCCTGCTACAGTTATTTGACTTTGGTATTGCATTAATCTATTATGGATTGTATATATGTTGGGAGCCTTTTTATCTAAGAAGATATTTACAGCTTGTCTTTATTCAGTGTGAGTTTGCTGACTAGTGCAAAGGATCTGATTAGAACAATCTTGAGAACAGTTTGCTGCCTATGGATTTGGAATAAGACAACTTTACCTCAGTAGTACAGGTCAAAAGGAGCTCAAACAATTGAGGATTCACATTTCCTGAATGTATAAAATTCTAAAACAAGCCTTCTTCAATGTTTAAAACAAAAAAATGTATCTGCAATATATTTTAAGGAGTTCAGGAAGATCTTTAAGCTTGGTAAGCATCCAAATGATCTTGACAAAATCTCAGTCTCAAACATATGTATTAATTGAGTTTTAGTGTAAAATAGCTGAAAATTTTGGGCCCATTTCACTTCTCACCAAGATTTGAATAGTTAGAGTTACACTGTGAATGAGCCTAATGGCTCATTCACCAATGCTCAATCTCCCTTCTGGGTGAAAAACCTTTTCCTGATATCCAATATAAACCTCCCCTAACTCAGCATCAGGCCTTTCCCTTGGGTCATGTCACTGGTCATGAGCGTGAAGAGATTGGTACCTGCCCCTCCACTTCCCATCTTGAAGACACTGAAGACTGCAATGAGGTCCCCCCTCAGTTTCCTCTCCTCCAGGTTGAATAGACCGAGTAACCTTAGCCACTCCTCATACAGGTTCACCTCCAGACCCTCCACCATCCTCACTGCCCTCCTTTGGAAGCTCTCTAATGGCTTAATATCTTCCTTCTATTGTGGCATGCAAAACTGCACACAGAATTCAAGGTGAAGCCACCCCAGTGCAGAACAGAGCAGGAAGATCCCCTCCCTCCTTTGCCTGGCTGATGATGCTATGCCTGATGCCCCTCAGGACACAGTTGGCCCTCCTGACTGCCAGGGCACAATGACTTATGTTCAACCTGTCACTAACCAGGACCCCCAGGTCCCTTTCCTCCATGCTGCTCTCCAGCCTCAGGATCTCTGGTATATACACACAACTAGGCTTGCCCCAACCCAGGTGCAGAATTCAGCACTTGCCTTTGTTAAACTTCATATGGTTGGTGATTTCCCCATCCTCAATTTGTTGAGGTATCCCTGCAGGGCCTCTCTACCCTTGAGGGAGTGGACTGCTGCCCCCAGTTTGGTGTTGTCAGCAAACTTACTTAGCATTCCCTCAAGTCCTTCATTCAAGTTATTAATAAAGATGTTGTAGAGAACTGGCCTGAGGATGGATCCCTGTGGATCCACTAGTGATAGGATGCCAGCCTGCCATCACCCCCCTTCCTACAGCCTTCGTTGCCTGACCTATCAGTTGCTCACCCATTGTCGTTATTTTCCAGCTGTGTTGGTCATCTTGTTCAGAAGGATACTGTGAGAGGCAGTATTGAAAGCTTTTCATAATTCCAAAAAGATTACAACAACTGGCTTTCCTTGATCACCTCAGTGGGTTGCCCTCTTGTAGAAGGAAATCAGGATTGACAAGTAAGACTTTCCCCTCATGAAGCCCTGCTGGCTGTGACCAACTGCATTGTATTGCAGGTGTTTTTCTACAGGAGTAGAGTTAATCTTCAGAGGAATTCGTATGTGGTTATGTTTTGGGTTTGTGTTGGAAAAAGTGTTAATAATACAGGGATGTTTTGGTATGGCTGACCAGTATTTACAGTCAAGGCATTTTCTGCTTCTCACATCACCTCTCACAGCAAGGATGCTGGAGATACATGGGAAATTGGGAGGGGATATAGACAGGACAGCTGTCCCCATCTGACCAAAGGGATATATCCCGGACCATATGGCAATGTGCTCAATATATAAAGCTGAGGAAAGAAGAGGGAAGGGAGGACATTCGGAATGATGGCATTTGTCTTCTTCCCAAGTCACCATTACATGTGATGGAGCCTTGGATTACTGGCGATGGCTGAACACCTGCCTGCCTATGGGAAGGAGTGAATAAATTTCTTCTTTTCTTCTGTGAAGGGAATTTGCTCTACCTATTAAATTGCTTTTATCCCAATCCATGAATTTTCTCACTTTTATTCTTCTGATTCTCTCTCCCATCTCAGTGGTGGAGGAGTGATTGAGCAGCTGTGGGGTGTTTAGTTTACAGCTAGGATTTAAATCATAACAGAGATTTAACCTTCTACAAGTTTGTTAACTTGTATTTTCTCCGAAATTTCAAAGAGAAATACAATATTCAAAATTGAGAAGTTGTTCAGTTATTCAGAGTAAGTCATCTCTTTGCACTCGTTGCTATCAGTATTTTCATCTGAGCTAGCAGTTTTCATCCTTTATTGTAGTCATTAAAGGAAAAATTACTTTCAGAGCCAACTTCTTCAAATCAAATGGCTACAAAAGGAGATGAAAGGCTAGGTTCGGTTGACCACATACCTGTATTTAGTGTTTATTTAAACATCTTAGAATAGCATTACATGTTAAGAGATATCACTGAGAGTCTGAGACAAAATCAAGAATCCTGTGTCCAGGTCTTGGACTCATGAATACAAAAAAGAATTAATGTTGTTAATATATAAAATAATAAAAAAAAGTCAATCAAAAAGAGTGGTACCTTCTTGTCTTCTCCCTTTTCCAGAATACATATTACAGCTTTCACAGTACAAATTAACACTTTGAATCAGGATGAAAATTAGCTTATTTAGGAAGGACCAGACCAATTAATTTACACTGCATTTTATGTGGCTGTGTTTGCTAGACATATCTATCAGATAAGCTCCAGATTTAAATGAGAAATTGGGTGGTTTATGAATGCATGAGGATTTTAAGCATCAGTTCATTTGTCAGGCTTCAATAATTTTGCCAATAAATTTAGTCAACTGTATGATTTTATCTGTAGAAACATGGGTGAACAGTTTCCCACCATACTGCAGTAGAGCTTTTAAAATCTTGGTGAATATCAGTGATACCTGAATGTTGAATATTTCCTTAAAAAAAGAAACAACAAAAAATAAAATAATACATAGTTTTAGTTATTTTTCTTCCAGGATGTTAACAAAGCAATACTCCATCTTCACATTACTCTTTCAGAGTTGGACTTTTCTCTGATTTCCCTTTATATTTGAGAGTTTTCTGCACACTACTGAATGGAAACTAGGTTCAAATAATGGACTTTTCACACCAAAATGTTGATATTTGATTATATATGTCTTGATTTTACTGTGAAATGTTAAGGGGGTGTCTTGGGTTATGGAAACAAAAAATTGTATTCTATTTTCATCTGCTGAAAGAAGTTGGGGAAATGTTTTTTCTTTATCTCTTGTTACTCTGGGGGAAGGGGGCAGATGCCTTTCTGATAATGGNTTACTTGTCTTTTTTTTGTATATTACATTTGTATTTTTAACATTCATAGTAAAAGAACTGTTATTCATGTTCCTATATCTTTGCCTGAAAGCCCTTAATTGTAAAATTGCAATAATTTGAAGGGAGGGGGGTTTACATTCTCCACTCTAAGGCAACTCCACTCTAAGCTTTCCTTAGCGGATACCTGTCTTCTAAACCAAGACAGGGGGTACCAATCAACTTACAATTTCTCTTGCTGTACAAAGAAAAGCCTGAATTAAATCTTCTTGAATGCGTTTCATATTTGTTTTTGTGATCATAAATTTGAGAAGGAAAATCTAAAAAGAAAAGTATCCAGAAAATATGTTTAAGAGCTTCCTAAGAACCTTAATAACTTCTGAGCAAATGTATTGCTTTTGCATGGCAAGATTTTGTTAATGGGGAGGCTACATGAGTGTCTTCTGTGAGAAGCTTCTCCCAGGTCCAATAGTGCCAATTCCAGCCAGTTCCCAGACAGACCTGCTGCTGGTCAAGGTCAAGCCCATCAGTGATGGTGGCAACACCTCTGGAGCAACATATTTAAGAAGATAGAATTAAAAAAACACAGCAAAAAACTGTGGTAAAACAGCACTCAGGACAGAGGAGTGAGAATATATGTGAGAGGAAATTCTGCAGACACCAAGGTCAGTGAAGAAGTGGAAGATGTTTTAGGCACCAGAACAGAGACTGCCCTGTAGCCCATGATGAAGACCATAATGAAGCAGGTCAACTCTCTGCCGGCCATGGAGGTCCACATTACAACAAATGTAGCCTAAGAAGAATCCCATGCCACAGCAGGTGGATGTGCACTGAAAGATGTTGTGACCTATGGAGAGCCTGATCTGGAGCAGGCTCCTGGTATGACCTGTGATCCTGAGGAGGGGAGCCCACAGAGGAAGGTTTTCTGGCAAGATCTGTGGCCCCGCAAGGGGCACCATGAAATAGGAGGCTGTAAGATCCTAAGGTCAAGATAGTTCTAGATATTATCAACAAAACATTGAAAACTTGATTTCAGTTCTGTCCAATTCAATAAATTCCTAAAAAGAACCTGCTTGAATATTTATGTTATGAATAGTGGAAACCCCTGTGAACAGTATCCTGTGGGATAAAAGATGGTATAGAGATTTTGGATATATGAGTTGTTCTATAATTCATATATTTAAACATGTCTTTATCTGTGCATCCCATTGCCACTCAAATGCCAAAAAGTATTAATTTTTCCCAAAGATAACATTACCATTTTTTAAATTTAACTTGATCATGGAAACCCATAAAATATTTTTCATAGACAGACAGATTTGGACCATCTTTTTGATTTGAAAATTATAGTCAGCCATGCAATGAGCAGATAAAAGGCCTCTAGTTATCTCTTGGAAGTTCCGTGCATCTGTAATCCTAGCTGACATTTGACAGATTCTCTGTCAGATTTCCATGTTTTATCTCTCCCCTCTGAGGTTATTTTTAAAGTGTGGCTATGAAAACTCAGCACTCTATAGAAAGCTTATTTGTAACTGGCATCGTGCCACAACAACATATGGAGGTGCTGAACATATTGCAAAATTCCACAAATGTGAATCACATATTAGAAGGAAGCTTATTATACATGTGACTTAGCAATGCTCTTCTTTTCACAATTTAAGAGGCTAATTTAAGTCTATATAGATGTATTATAAGCTATTAATCTAAACTTATTATTGCATGAATATTAAAATTTATTACAAACTTGAATAAGATGTCTATTGAGATCTCCATGAATATATGTATATAGATAAATTTACCAAAATTCCATCTATTCATTTGTGTACCAGGTCTGCCAACCTTCATACACTGTGTTACCTTGTGGACATTAAAATTAATTAGATAACTTTCTGTTTAGTTTGAAATTTTCCCAGACATGCATAGAAATTCTAAGGTGATAAACATAATTTTTCTATTTTTCAGGGCATTACATTTAAGATTTTGGGTGGATAAGCTTAGGCAATTTGTCAGAGTGGCACCAAATCAGAATAGTCATCTGAACTTCAAGACACAAGCTGTTAATCTGCTGAATAGAGGCTCCCCAACATATACCACAGTATTCTCCACCTTGCTGCTATTGTGGAAGCCACTGAAGACTCTGGTATGCTGGGGAGCCGATAGCACTCCTTGACTGCACACAAATAGCAGTATGGCAGGTGCAGGTGCCCAGGCATTGGCAGAGGTGGGGCTGAAGGGTGGCCTCTGCAAGGGGAATCCCTGTTACTGACACAGATGCTTCCAGCAGAGAGTGGACTCACCTTGAGGCAAGGCTGAGTCCAGCAGACAAGATGGCACATTGGTTAAAAAGTGTTTAAGAAAGGGGAAATGCTGCAGGGCAGCAAGGAGGATGCTGCTGCGGATATGGGTAGCTTGAAGGAGTTGGAAATGGAGTGAAACTGAGCTTGAGAAAAGGTGGGGATGAAGATGTTTTAACTTTTTGTCTTTGTTTCTCACTACTCAAATCTATTTTAATTTTCAATAAATTAAATTAAATTTCCTCCAGTCAAGTCTGGTTTGCCTGTGATGGCAACTTATAAGTGATATCCCTGGTATTGCCTCAAGCCACAAGGCTTTCCTTACTTTTTCCTCAGCTCTTGCCCTGCAGGCAAGTGGGTTAACCCTCCATGATCAGTGGCACAGATGTCTACAACTCAACCAGTAATTTTAGCTTCCCTCCATTTTGAGAGGAGACAATGAGGTGTTCACAAGGCATTATGTGTTTAACCTTATTCTAGTTATAGACTCTCCTATGAAAAACATGCACCTTTGTTGCCTCATGGGTTCATGAATAGCTTCCATATTCTACTTGTATATCAAAGCCTTATTACGTAGTTTGCTTTAAGGCCATGTGGCCATGAGTGCTGTTGGGCACATAAATAAGCAAGAGCAGCCAAAGCTGACACCTCTAGGCTATCACTGGTTTCAGCTGAGTATCAAGTCCCAGAATTCAGTACCAGGTGTCAGAGCCTTAGGCTCTGTACTAGGGGCTCAGCTGCCAATGCTCAAGCCAGCGCTGATCCAGTGCTGCTGTGCTGCCTGGAATCAGACTGCTATGAGGAAAGCTGCATGGGAAAATGTTGTGAGAAGTAAGAATCTTACTCCTCTCAGTTTCATTCAGGTTCAGGTCCTATCCTTGCCTATGCTATGTTGGAGATATGCCTGCGTCTACGTATTTTGTTGGCCCAATGGCCTGATTTTGTGGTTTCATCTCCAAATCTGTTTCATTGCTCTGGACTTTTCTGGCCATCTGGCCTCTTTTCTGATTGAGTTCGGGGTGGCTAGATTTTCTCAGTGACTCTTGCTCAGGGTCTGTGGGACTGCATTACGAGGTGAGGGTACCGTCCTTCACACCTTGGGACACCCTTGACTCATGTACTCTCAGAGAGCAGCCCACTGTTTTTGCTCCCTGACCCTGGGAGCTGTTGCAAAGTGTTTTGATGTATATGCTGTGGTTGTGTGAGATTTTTGGAATGTAATTTATACATAAATTCACAGTATCTGTGCTCAAAAATAAACAGTATTAGGAACAAATCCCCAGCTCAGAGGTCTAAAGGCACGTCAGGCTGGAGGACTCTGTATTGCTTAGTGGCTGATCACTCTATTGCAGATATTTTTGGACAAAAATAAGTAAAACAGAGTCATGGAAAAATAGCAATTAAACTATGAAAATAATCAAGAATACAAAGACTGTTTTTGCAAGTTCTCTTATATTTAGTAGCAAAGGTTTATATGTGCCTGAGACAAAGCAAATTGAAGTGCAAATGAATGGAGATTTCTAACACATTCTACCTGCTTTCAGAACCCTTAGGAGAGGAGACCTATGCTTAATTACAGCTGTCTGGATTACACCCTGGAGGTATAAAAATAGTAAGATTTATTTTGACTGTTGTTTGCCATTATATATGTATTGATTTTATTCAGCCAAATTAATTTCCTCTTCTCTAGCATCATGCATGCAAATTAAATATCTTGCTTTGGCAGACACTTAGTTTAGAAGCTGAAGTTTCCCTGCCATGTTATAGCAATTCTGACAAAAATAGAAATAGATCCCAGTGTGATACAAAAGTTTTTGTTTCATATTTCAAATTACATAAATGATATGACTCAGTGAATATCAAGCAACTCTTACTATTTTGTATTTCATTGCAAGAAACTCAGCATTGTAGAATGCTTTTAATATTGCATAAGTAGACTAATTTGGGAATAACAGTAAATAAATAATCAATAGTAAAATATTGTTTAAATATTGATGGAAAAAGAGAATTAAATAATTATTCAGGCATATGTTTTTCCTACAAGAAAAATATACATTGATATATTTGGGTTTTTTTCGAAGCCAGAAGCACTGAAATTTAATCAACCTTGAAAAAAATACAATCTGAGTTAGGTTCATACTATATAAAATCATACTTCTATGATTTTATTTTCAGTTTATAGAATCATAGAATTTTTTAAGATCATTGGACCTCTAAGATGGACAAGTCCAACCATTAACCAAGCTCTGTCAAGTCCACTACTAATCCACATCCCAAAGTGTCGCATCTTATAAATACCTAGAGGAATGGTGACTCCAGTCCTTCTTTGGGAAACCTATTCCAATTCTTGGTAACATTTTTGGGGAAGAAGTTTTCCTGAATTTGATTTGTGGTCTGCTGAGGTATGTCAAATAAGTTCCCTTTGTCACATTCTTTAAAAAATATTCCTTCTTTTAAAAGATATTCCCTCTAAATGAATTAGAAACATTTATTCTATGAACACAAAAGACATGTAAGAATTACAGTGATCAGGGCCAACTTATTTGAGATATAATGTCACTAGGTTGGAAGAGACCTTCAAGATCATTGAGTCCAACCCTCAACCCTAACACCTCAACTAAACCATGCCACTGAGTGCCACATCCAGTCTTTTTTTAAAGACATCCAGGGATGATGACTCCAGCCTCTCCCTGGGCAGACAATTCCAGTACTTTTCAGTCTTTACATAAAAAACTTTTTCCTAATATCCAACCTCTATTTCCCTTGGCGCAGCTTAAGACTGTGTCCTCTCATTCTATCAGTTGCTTCCTGGAGAAAGAGACCAACACCCACCTGGCTACAGCCACCTTTCAGGAAGTTATAGAGCGTGATAAGGTGTTACAATCCGCTAATACAAGCGGGGGTCGTGATGGTTCATTTACTGATCTCAGAGTGCAAAAAGGCACAAGAAATTTCAGTTTTGATCAAAACAATGCACCTTTTATTGAGTGCCCACAACATGGTAATGTGATAAAGGGGGGGGAGAGAGAGAGAGAGAAAGAGAGGGAAATAGCTACCAACAGAAAGAGACAAGGTCCTCGTGGCCCTCTGCCAATAGATCTGTCTTCTTTGTGGGGAGATCTCAAGTGTTGATTAACTTAGGGAGTCTCTTTATAGTCCTTCCAAAGTGACAGGCAGTTGGCTAAAAGATGGGGAGAATCAATAGCAGGTACATAGCAGGTAGAGGACAAACCCATTTGCACAGGCAACAAGCACAACCAGTCCACTGTGACATGCCCATTGTTTCCACAGGTTCCCATGGGAATGCATTGGTCAGCGAGTGCACCTGCAGACAAGACCTCAGCCAGACCAGAACTCCTGTGTTGAGGTTTTAGGGTCCTTGGGGTTTTCAGTCTTCGTCCTTGGCGACAGTCATGAGACAGTTGAGGGACTTTTGGACCGTCTCTTACACAAGGTCACCTCTGAGCTTCCTTTTCTCCAGGCTAAACACCCCAGCTCCCTCAGTTGTTCCTCACAGGGTTTATGTTCCAAGCCCCTCACCAGCCTCATTGCCTCCTCTGGATGCGCTCAAGCGTCTCAACGTCCTTCCTGAACTGAGGGGCCAGAAATGGACACAGCACTCGAGGTGTGCCCTCACCATGACCTCCCTGGTCTTGCTGGCCATACTATTCCTGATACAGGCCAGAATGATGCTGGCCTTCTTGGCCACCAGGGCACACTGCTGGCTCATGTTCAGCTGCTGTTGCCAGTAGCTGCTGTCACCCCTGGTCTCTTTCTGCC
>VYXD01006933.1:0-69264 GCA_013397195.1 Hylia prasina
TTTTTTTTTCCTTTTCTCAAAAAGACATTGATTTCCTACAACTGTAATAAAAACACATATAGTCTTACCTCTTAGATATTCTGAGTACATTTATTAAGTAGCTGTTCATATAAAGTTTCACCATTTTAAATTTGCTTGCCCAGAGGTAATTTGATTCGCAACTCTATCAGTACATCTGTTTCTTGATTTTAAAAGTCATTGTATCATTCTTTTAATTTTCTTGTCAAAAAACCAAAAGAACATTATTTGTGCCATTATAAGCTTCATTGAATAGCCAGTTTGTGATGAAGGACAAAAATTGCATCCAGGAAATGAGAGATGATCTAATGTGACTGTGACCTCTCACATTAAGCACCTGGCATGAACTGATGGGGAATTAAGGAAAAAGAAGTTTATCAACTGCAGTCTTACTTCTTGGTTGCTTTTAACTGGTTTGTACCATTTATGAATACATCACTGAAGTCATCCTGAAGTCAATGAATTTGAGGTGTAAGCTCTGTTAGGAAATGTTTGAGCTCTCTGTTGTGTTTGAGGGTGTTCCTGGGGCCTCAATAATAATAGCAGTGAAAGCCTCCTAATTGAAGTATAATTAGCAACAAATGTGAGCACATTTTCTTCAGCACTACTGTCAGGCTTTTGTTTCCTACCACTTTCACACTTACAAGGACATAAAACTGACAACGAGCTTTGGAAATTATCTACTAATTTAGAGAACAGAAAACTACAACACAAATTCTAAAAACGGGTGGTGTAACCTGGCTTCCTTACACCAGAGACTAAGGATACATTCAAGGGGATACTTATGAATATATATTTTATTGGATCTATTTGCTTTTCTTTTTCCTTATGTGATGCTTAACATTTGTATTCTATTTCTAGAAAGCAACAGTGTGCCCTAACTCTAGCTACTCTAGCTACTCAAATCTTAATCCAGTTTACTGGATTTGTATTTTGGATTTGTGCCTATGATTGATAGTAATTAAAGTTTCCTGCCAAAAACAAAAGGTGCTGAAAGCAACTTTTGGGCCAGATAAAAGAGATTTAATTAGAACATGAGCACCAAGCTCATGTTTCCATATCACAGGTTGTGTGTGAACACACGAACAATGGGACAAGTTCTGATAGAAAAAGATAGTCATGGGGTAGGGGTGGAGAATGCAGCTGCACTGTTTTCAGCTTGGTTAATAGAGGAGAAAATTTTAACCACTACTCTTCTTTTCTGTAGCTGATACTTACCACAAAATGGTCTACACCAGCTACAGTGCACCTGAAATGGTTTGAGCTTGGTCTCAAGCAAAATAATAGCTGTTGAAAAATCATGGCTCTTCTGGCCATCTGACTGAAGGGTAATTGTGGTGTTCAATCCTCTAATATTTCTGGGAAGTGTCACTGCATAAGGACAATTTTTTCCCGAGTTCTAATAAAATGTGCCATATGAAACTATAAATTCTGCAAAAAACCCCAAACTCTACAGTGATCTTCTTTTACCACTGTTTATACATAACACTGAAAGCATTTACATAGATAGCAAGAGTTTCCAAGTTCTCTGAAAATACAAACAATAGAACAGTTAAGATAGTGTAAGATTTCAAGACACAATTAGCAAGGACTTTATAGACAAATATACTTTGTCTAAAGGAGATTAAACATCTCCTTTTCAGGGTCAAAAATGGCAGGTTCCAGTCTGGTGAAGTTTAGTGAACCATTATTCTAACACCATATGCTCTCTAAAACTGTAAACCCCTTTTCTTTGTCATTCCATGTGATAGTAGTTTGTTTGATCTCTTCAGCACTAGGTTGTCTGGCTCTTCACAGAGGATTTATTTCAGGCTTGGTAGTAATCTGTCCTGGGTCCTACCGTTACCTGCAGTTCCGTCTCTCAGCCTCGTTACCATGTTGACTCTTGCTAAGACTAATGTAGTATTAACTGCATTTCTGCTTTGGGATTTTTTTTTTTTTATCCCTGGATAACCTTCATCTAATTTCAACTTCTGTTTCAATACTACCTACTCGTGTTCACCTTTCCAGTATTCTTCAGTGTCTTGTACAAACAACAAACTGTATATTGTGGTTATAATCCTTACTGGATGCACAGGTTTAAAGCTGAGCCTGTTAGTCTTGACAAGACCACATTAACTGGAAATACAGTGTAAACGTCTGAGTCTTCCACATAAAAGCAAAAAAACCACAACAACAAACAATTAGAAAGTCAATATTTTCCTTATCTATTACCACAAACATCTCCAGTTCCAATTACATGGAAAATGTAGTGGCTCTGGACATCGCTGAAAGATAAATGTGGGTAAGCCTATTGCTCTGCCTGTTATTTTCTTTTAGGTTTGTAGGAAAAAACAAACAAACAAACAAACAAACAAAAACAAAACAAAAAAACCCCAACAAAGCATGGAAGAAAGCAACTGTGTACAACGTTCAAATATGCAGTTGTTGTCCACTGCATAAAACAAAAATGGCAGGTTTATTTGCCAGTGCGTCCAGCATATCCAGAAAAATCAGAGATTACTTTTCTTTAAATTTCACTCCTGTGGCCATTACCTGTGTTATATTGAGGCATTTTTTTCAGTTCAAAATCTTTTAAAAATTGATTGATTTATGATTGACCTGTATTTTCTCTTTCACTGAAACTGCAAGTTTCCTGGGTCTCAAAATGTGATTCCTTGGTGCCGCTTGGAAGTTCCATGTCTGTGAGAAGGGTTTCCTGCTGCTCAAAGCACTAGCTGCCCACAGTTCTAGCAGACTGTGAAATCCAATTAATTACACTCTGCAATTCATATTGCAGCAGCACTTAGAGAAGCGGCTGCTCTGGTGTAAGGAAGAACAGTTCGTGTCCTAAATAAGTCTATTTCTGGATTTCATAGTTTCTCAGGGTCTACAAGACAAGTGTGTCTCCCATCTCTGATTTGCTCCACAAATGGCAATGCTTTGCATTTACAGCTCTCTCTCCAAAAGAGAGAGATATATAAATGTAAACTATTTTTTTTAGGTTATTAGCTCAAAAAGTTTAGAATTATAGTAAAGTTTTATCAGCCTTAAAGCTACATATGACAATAACTAAACATTAAATGTGGGCAGCTCAGGGAACTTCTCACTGTAATGAGGCCCCTGGCTTTCCCTGCTTCAATTGTGTCAGTGTTTCAGAGAGGAATGGAAAGTTCCTTTTTTCTGCTGACGCTCAGACCTTATCTGTTATTGATTTTTCTCCATTGCTGATAACACAAATGCTACTCCTGCTTCATCTGCTTCTTTGTTTCCAAGGGGACCCTTCAAATCACATGGGTGATGTGTTCCAACAGAGATTAGATCACTTGCTTGCTCACTTGTTCTCACTTTTGGCTTCTAAGTTATTTTTGCAATTTACACATTCAGCAGCTAATGTGCTTACCTCAGACACACTCCAATGTCAAAGCCCTGTAAGCTAATGGTAATTTCATCCCCTTTTCCACTTTTATTCTATTACTATGACAAAGAAAATAGTTAAAAAAATGAAACAAACCCACAACCAACCAACCAAAACCAGAAAAGCCAACCTAGTTTTTTTCTGTTACACTGTTTCAGTAACCAAACCCCATAATGTTAACATATGTAAAACATGATTAAAGGATCAGTATTATTATCTATCCTATTTTAGTACTCTCATGTTATCTTTCTCTCAGCACTCTTCAAACACAGTTTAATGTAATAATACCACAGTGGGATCCAAATTTCAAATCATTTAGCTTTGTTGTTGTCTTTGTTTGATAGGCCCATTGCAGTTTTTGTCAAAAGTATGTCTACATCTGAAGTTTACACAAAAGATCAGAAGCCATGCAGGTGGCTGGCATTTTAATGCTGCCAGACATTAACTTTGATACCACTGAGCTTTCCAGGAAGAACCCTCCAAACTGTCTCTTGTAGAATGGACAGTCACCTGTTAAAATGAAAGCATGTGGGTGACGCAAAAGAGAGACTCTGGAAAAAGCATCTCCAATTTAATTCCCCCTGGAATTCATTGAAGATTTCAGTTTCTCACAGTGGTGGTGAAAATCCCATAAGAATGATGCCACCTCGCTCTAGATGGGCCCCAACCCCACAGTCCTCCTCTTCCTATCCTCACTGACAAAGGGCTTTCAGCTGCGACAAAGAATCAAAGGAGCTAAAATGAAATTGTAGCTTAAGAATTCTACTGTGAAAAGAGACTTTCCTACTTAATGTTTAAGCTTCTAATTCCAATTAATTTTACCACAATGGGATTGTAAATCTGGCCTGGTGCTTTTTTTTGTGAGAACACCTACCTCTGCCGCCATTTGTGGTCCCTCATTTATTTCTGCATTTTGACTGGAACTCTCAGCTGATCCAATCCACTTGCATGGACTAAACAAATGAAGCCAAATTTAGCATATGACTTTGCCATTTCTAAAAAGACTCTCAGAAATCACATGACTAAATATAAAGTGTTGCTAGAAAATTAATGAGATGATGGCCCCAAATTACATGTTTCTGTGACTCCGCATACAGGAGTCATAGTGCAGTGATCAATTGCCTCACCAATACAAGGCTTGTGAAACTTGACTTATAGCCTCTGCTACCAGTCCATTTGAGGGAAACAGGAAAAAGATAGAGACAGTGTGTCTCATTGTTCATATCTGAGACTTCCAGAAAGAAAGAAAATAAGCTGAGCAGAACTGTGGCAGGTAGGCACTCTAATAAGATGCCATATTATTCACATATACAATTACTCAGTGAAATTAGGGCAAAATATTTTTTGTACATCTTCTATTATCATGATCTAAAACAGTCCAATTTCTGCTGTGAGACAGGCTTGCTGATGGCTTCAGAGAAGGAATGTATAAGCTATTCAAAAAAGTGTCTTGTTTTTCAGTTACACTTCTTTTAACTCTGCAAGCTACCTCAGAAAATCAAATTAATGTGTTTCTACATACTTTTTATCCTTGTTATGGTCACAGTTACCCAGACATCAGAGAATGAATTTGCATTTCCAGTACCATAAGTTTATATTGCTTTAAGTCAGAGTAATTCCATAGATTTTAGAAGAATGAGCCTTGATTCATAGCAATATATCCCAGAAAACTCATAGGGTGAAAATGTTCTAGACATACAACAATTTCAGAAGAGGGCTGTTTAGACATACATAGACTGAAAGTGAAGTAACCCCTGCAATCTGCAATGTTATTATAAATACTATTTGACCTACATTCTCTGTATGATCTTGTCGAGCCTGAATACACAGAGTTAAATCAAAGGCTTTTAAAAGGAAACACTAGGAGATAAAATACTGACATGAGATAATGTACTTTTGTATGGATCACTTGGGATCTTTGGGACACAAAGGGAAGCTTTTAAGTGGAAAATACTACAGGCTTTGCTCTCACTAGGATATTGGAAATTATTCTTTCCAAACAGATCCTGACTCAAAGGGTATACTAAGGATTTAGAGATGCCAATTTAAATAGGAAGAAATTAGAGCAGCTGACTTGATATGAAAAAGGAACAGATGAGTTATAGTGAGCAGTGTGTATCTCCAGTGTGAGAGAGGGGGAGAACTACATTGAATGATATCTAGTAAAGCTTGAGATAGGTTAAAATTGGCATTTCCCTGACTTTTTTTTTTTTTTTTAAGTGAAGAGACAAAAGACTCATGGAGTTGTTTTGTTCAGTTTGGGTGTTTGAGGGGCAGGAAAAAATGTAATTGGGAAACTGGTGAATTTCATGATTGGTTCATGTTCTGGATGCTGTGTAATATCACAGAATTCTACAGGCAGTATTAATTTCTGTATGACTTAACTTTCAATATTTGAAATAACTTCCAAGTTGTTTGCTGAACTTAGTGACACCTTTTCGGTTATTTTTCCCTATCAAGTGCAGCTAAATCTGGGTTGTGCAGTGTATCTAACCCTTGTTATATGATCTCTGGAAGAAACAAGTCTTAGATACTCGCTGGAATTTCTCATTTGCATGTAGTTTGCTACACTTACCATTCTTTTCTGAATTTCCTGGCTTTAGAGCATTTCCTCAATTGCTGATATTTTCATTATTTTATGATTCAAATTTTACATTTCGTTTCTTTGATTGGTGTCTAATGGTGTCAATATTTATTATTTAGTCACACTGAAGCTGTGTTAATGTTTTATATTCTACTTAAAAATATAACATTCTTAAAGTTTTTAATTTATATTATTTCTTAAATGTTATATTTTATTTCTTTTATTCAATTTGTAAAATAATTTGTTGATGAACCACAATGATAAAGTACTAAATATGTTTTGAAAAATCAGCACATGTAAACAGTCAACTGATTAGTGGGCAGTTACTTCAGAAATCAAGCTGATGATGAATTTCAAGCTGTTATAACAGGGTTTTTTTCAAATTAGATCATTTTATAATGAAGGGCTTGAAGACTCTAGTCCAAGTTCAGTGTTTGTTGCTGTGTTAGATGCTATTCAGATGACAATAAAAACATGGCTAAACTTTACCTGGTTCCCCTTCTAGTCCATTGTGAAACACAGAAGTGGGATAAAAACTTTCAGGGGGGGTTAGGACAAGCAGTTATCAATGCATGGGTGATACAGTAGAGCTTAAATTACTGCAGGTTGCGGGCTGAAACTTAGATCAGGTTAAATTAAGACTAAAACCTGTCTGAATACTTGTCTCTGGCTGTGCTTCCTTGACAAGTGCAGCAAAGGTAAGGTGGAGCATTAAGTTCAGACACACAATGGATGGGCTCAAGCCAGTCAGTTGAAGCTGCTCCCTTCAGCTGAGGCCTCTTCCACTCCTCTCCAGCCCCCTACACATCACTCCACTGACTACAGGAAAAATAATACCTTAGAAACAAAAGCATGTTGCCACAACAACTTGTCCCTCTCAGAGGACAGACAGGGTGAAGATGCAACACACAATGCAGCTCTGAAAGGTTAATGCAGACATGTTCTCTACATTTTTTCTAGGCAGCTTTCTTTTGGCTCTATGAAAATGCAAGATTAAGGTCAGGTCCCTTTCTGGCAATAGAGCACAGCGTGTTTTACAGCTGATCTCTGCAGCAAGCTAATATCTGGAAACAGATATTTTTTCCCAAACATTTTAGTAAAAATCTTTTCAGCTTCTCAAAACTGCAAACCTATCCAATATAATTGTCTCAGCCATGCTATTATTTTTTTTTTTTTCAAAATAATCAAGAATAATCAAGCCCTGATACTGTATCTAAGCATCATTTTAGTGATTAAAATGTGAATATTATTATGGGTTTTTTATAGTTACATGAATCTATGACTTCCAACTCAATCATTAGGATTTCCTTAATCTTTAAAGGTATGAGTGACACTGCTTGAATAGAGAAAGATTATTGGATTTTGCTTTTTTATTAAACTATTGTATTCATATCTTACAAAATGTATTAAAAAAGAGGTTAAAACCCTCCTTGAAATAGCTTGCTATTTTTTGCCAAAGCAGATCACACTTTTCCAAGTTTCTCTAGGCTCAGAAAAGCATATTTAGAATTAAAGTGAGAATAAAGAGAAGATTTTATAAACTAGTTTCTAATCATAGAATAATTTATAATAGAACATATTAGTATCTCACCACATGTTACTTTCCTTTCCTATGAACCAAATAATTTTTGCAATTGCAGGTGAAATTTTCAATCCACTATGGCATTGGTCCTTTCATAGAATTTCTACTTCTTTTTTTTTTCCTCTTCTTTACCTTCTTTTCCTTAAAACTGTTCTCTCACAGCCTTTCTGAAAATTACTTTCTCCTGGAATTTTGCATTGTTTTACATCATTTTAGTTATTGTGTGTGTATATACACATGTATACAGGCAAGAACACAAAGTATAGAATGATAGAGTGTTAATTTCTCCTCGTTTCTTGGTGGTATTTTGCTAGAGTTACATTATAAAGAGCCAGAGGGTATGACTATGAGCTTGTCCTCATACAAAGAAAAATTGCATTCTGACTACCAATAAATTGCTCTGAATTTGAATGTCACCTGTCTTTTTGCTGGAGAGTGTACAATTTCCTACTGCTTAAAAAAATTGCATTTTCAAGCTGCTGGCTATGAAGTTAACTAAGTGAAGTTTTTATTCTACTATCCTTTTACAGCTTTGTATTTGCAATTGTGTCAATTCCACTCAATGAGACTTTATTAGCATGACAAGATATACAGAAGTGCTGCTGAAGCATGAAAGGGATGGACGGCTCAGGAATCTCTAACAGGGAAGTAGCATCTCCCCACATAATGTCTGAGGTTTTATCTTCCAAGTCTGCCTACCATAAGTAACCACTGCTGTTCCTGTGGCAAGTTTTTGAAAATGTGTATACTAGATGTGCAGTCGATAAGGAGATTTGCTTAGAAGGATGATACATCCAGTTCAAAAACGAACACTGAAACATTCTGTCTTATGGCACTTCATGTAGAATTTCTGAGGCAAAACACAATATAGATGGATCAGGAGCAGTTACAGTGGGAAATTTTTTGGTAAAATAAGACTGGAAAAACTCTGGATGGAATTTTTGAAATGACATATTTTATGGTTACAGTTATATCAATTTGCACAAGCATTTTTTTGCCCTTTCATATATATTTAAACATTGGCTATCTACACAGACATAGGGGGATATGGTAAATTTGGACATTTTTATGTCAGATATAATACACAACTTTTGTTTTTTACTTTTTTTTTTTTTTTAAGGAAATCAATTTTCACTCTGGTTTTAGTGACCCTTCCATTTTTGGAAATGTAACTACTATAGACACTGTTTGAAATTCTTATTCAGGTTCTCAAGTTCAGTTACAAATTGCACCAGTAAACACAAGAGCAAAATTGGGTCCTTTACTCTGAACTGAAGATAAAATGTGAATGCATCATGTTTTGTAAATAATAGACAATGTATTCAAGGTGTAATATCTGTTAATAGATACAAAATATGGCAATTTAAATTTAAATATTTTTCATGTATTTTTATTTAATGATCTTTCCATATGCTTAATTCAAAAAGTAAAAGAGAGCACTTTATATTTTCTTTCAGTCTGCCACTTCAGTTTTTCAGGTTTTATTCCTTTAAAAGGAAAAAAACTGTGACTCCTTCTAACATTAACACTTGAACTTTTTGGATCTGCTGCTTGGGTTTTTTTCAGCATAGTACAGAAATATTACAACAGTAATTCTGTACCATTATGCCTGATGTTACAGCAACATCCTGCAGATTTGCACTCTGAATATGGGACAAATTCAAGTTTATTTACTTTAATGACTGGATAGTGAGTCTGAGCCACACAGCTCAAAGTGAATAGGTAAGAGAGAGGTTGTTATGAACCAGCACTTGTAAAAGCCTCCAGTTTAAGAAGACGGCTGTATTCACTTCAGTGCATGAGAGAGGGGATAAGCATTGCANAAAATCCCATCAATGGTTAAAATGAAGTAGACCAAACACTGCTGCTTTGACTGTCCACTGCTGTTTGGCAGCCCCTTGGACTTTGCTAGAAATTACTGCCCTTCTTTATTAAAGTAGTTAGAATCTCATGCTGTTCACACCAGTTTTATGGAGCTGGATCATTTTTTGGAGAGTTAGAGAGGCCCAGATTATCTCTCTGCATGTTGGCATACTCTTCACTCCTAAATGAAGAGCTTCCTACTGGAATAGCTATATGGTGATAAAACAGGCATATTGAGGGCTCCAGAGACTGACTACCTTCTATTAATGAGTAAGAAAAGAATGAAATATTAAAAGAGCTATTGGAAATCTTTCAAGATGAATATATCCTTTTGGGTAGCATGAAAAAGAGCCTGAGAACAGAATATTTCACACTAAAAGGTTATTTTTCCTCCCAATTTTTTTACTTAGGTATTGTTAACCATGTTGTCTTTCCCATTGCTTCTTGGGACCACATCTCAACTTTCAGCTATTTTATGTTCCTCACAATTAAGTCAAATATCACTGAATCAGATGACTCTGGAGAAGTAAAGGGAGTGTGAAATTTTTGTAATTTGCTCTCATCATTTTGCCTTGGTATTCCCAGTGGAAGTGGAAAGAAGGAAAATTCATAATAAACCTTGCTCTTATTTGACATCTGACTTTTCAGCTTACATAGCTGAACACATTTTATATTTAAGATAGCATACTGTCAAGAACTAGCAAATGATAAACAGCTCCAGAAGTGACCACAAACATGACTTGCATTAAAATCCCTATAACATTCCATGCAGCCTGTGCATTCAGTACTAGACTGAATATTAATGTAATCATTTTAGTTTATGTTACAAACTTATTGGAGGCTGGGGGAAAGTTACAGTGAGGTGCACATGTGTGCTTTTCCATTCATATTTTTTCATGGCAGATTTTACATGGCAAGTTCCCAGCTCAAAGTCAAAAGACTGTCACTTTTTCCTCTTTCTAACCTTTTATTTTTGTGTATGTGCATCATGTAATCCAAGGAATAAAGAACAACTAAGTGACATGTTAAGATGCAATTATCCAAGAATCATTAAGTCCAAGCATAATAAGAAATAAACAAAATAATTTGTGACTTTTAAAACATTTGTAAATACAAAGCAATCTATAGGAACAATATCAAAGGTGCACAGATGGACAAAGTTACAAAAATATTCTTCTTGTTTTTATATTTCCTAAAATTCATATGAAATAAGCTGAATGTAACTTATAAAGAAGATTGGTATTACACTTTCTTGATGAAAAAAGTAAGATTGGTATTACACTTTCTTTTCCAACCTTAATTGTTCTATGAGTCTTGTATCTCCTTGGCAGAATACTATAAGTAGGTTGCTCAGTAACAATTTCCTCCTCTTCTGTACCACTGTCCACCATCCTTTTGGTAATCTGAGTGTTTTAATCCTAAATAAGCTAAATAGGAGCACCTTTCTCTTCTTCTGAATTCTTATATTGTTCCCATTTATAGTGTCCAAGAAGCTTTAGGTAAATTAATGACCAATATATCAAAGCATAAAATACATCTTAACAGAAATTCCAAAAAGTACAGGCTACTGATATTTTGTATGACATATTTGGAAATTAAAATTCTATTGTAGTCCCAATTCTCAGTATGAAAATTGTAGTAAGAACAGGAAATGGCATAAAATCTATTCAGCATGTTACAGATTGTCATGGAAATAGAAAATTGTGAAAACTTAATTTTTGTTCTTCTCTCAAGATAGCAATCTCACAGCCATTTCTGGATGAAATTAAATAAAGGGGCTGCTTGGCTTTTATTTGCTGCACTGATCTGCAACCATCTCTTTTTCCCAAGCAGTTTTAGGGTAGGCACATATATTATTTACGGAAAATCCACAAGGAACATTTTTATAGTACCAGAATAGAAATAATACCGTAACAATAAAGATCAAAGATTGATGCAATTGTGAGTACAAGTAATAGCTGCCTTGTGTGGCTGTTATCTCCTCCAGGGAATTCTTTAGAATGGCTTTCATTTTATAAAATGTGTTTGTTTCAGTGCAGCCATATACGAGTAAGGAACTGTACTTGTGTTTCAGGTTTGTTTTTTGTGGGTTTTTTTACTTCCTTTTTTCAGCCCCAAGAAAGAAAAGAAACTAATATAAAATTGGTATGACTGGTTTCATGAACTTTGAGACTGCTCTGAACTTTAAAGAAATCAAAAAATCACACACAGACTATGATTATGTGTATGCAATTTAAATGTATTTTGCCTGTCTAACCTGTTTTTAAACAAGCCAGTAACTCTGATGCTGTTCATGGAGTTTAATAATTTTCATGTAGAACAGTCAGGAAATGCACCATTATCTGCTGGCCAATGCTGTTCAGCCACTTTGTTCTGGAAGCATCAGGTCTGAGATGAAGCCAAAGCAATTTACACCAAATGAGCATCCTGCCCAAAGACACACAATGACAAAATGTTTGTCCTTTAAGATGGGGAAGCTTTTAGTTAATACAAGATAATATGTGTGTGCATATGTATAGATGTATACATCTTTAATATGATATATTATACAGTATATATAACTGTGTATCTTTCTATATATGGAGTAATACAATACCTATAATTGTAAGTGGTGAAAGCTTGAGACCTGAAGAAAGGCTGAAACACTCTTTTGTTTTCCTGGCCATGACATGACCTGACTTCAATTTTGCTAGTTTAATGCCCATGAGGAAATTATTTATATCTTATTTGTCAGCAGAGGTACAGACATGGCAAAAAGGTGATCAAAATCTAAATGAATTCCAAAACAAAACAAAAAAAATCTGGGACAATACCAAATTTTCCTCCTTTTTCCACCCTGTTGTAAGGCTTTATTTCAGAGCAATTAAAATCATCCAAAACTAAAAAGCATATACTTTTCCTAAATCAATATTCTCAAAAAAAAAAACAAACAAAAAACCAACCAACCAACCAAAAAAAAGCTGGTGTATCTTGCATTATATTAGCTGATGTAAAAAAAAATGTTGTTATAGAATGGCAGGAGGGAGAGCAGAAGTGATGACCTGAGTGATGCTCAGACGAGTCTGGGAAACAGCATGGTTTATGGTGACACTGATTTTTCAGATTGATGGTGATAGAGAAAGACACATTCATAATGGCAAGAAAAAAGGGAAATAAGCTCTGATACTGCTATGGTAGGTACTGACATTTAGTTACTGAGAAATCTAGAAGGACTAACACTGCATGGACATCCAGGTTTCTCTGAGTGCCAAGTAATGCTTGATGCTTTGTACCCCCAGTCTGACACTGCTGCAAGGCTTCCAAGAAACTGCTATAAATATTTCACATTTGCACTGTTCATTACTTTCATTACTTCAGCTTATATTTCTGCGAGATAAAAGAGGTGATAATGTATGACATTGCTCTACCTCTGATTTATATCATCAATATGTCCTGCACTTTTTGTTTATTTGAATTTCATGACTGTATACAAAGAAACAAAGGCTTACAGCCTCTCTTGGCAAGCCACTTACTTTACTTTTCTCAGCTAAAATGTATTCCTGCTGTGTAGTCATTTTCCTGAGCTTCAGTCTTTCACGTCAGTATTGAAATACATTTGTCCTTTGTCAAGAATAGTCTTAATAACTTAACCATCATTCTTTTATTACTGAATTGCATGAAGCAGTAAACAGCACATTAATTAAAATCTTCAGGCCCTAATTAATGTGAGGTATTACAAATGACAAGGAGGCAAAGAGATAAGTCAAAAAGGGTCAGAGGCAAGAAGTTCACTCTGAAAAAGATGACTTCACATATTACAGGGGGAAAAAAAAGGATCACAATATAGGCTTTTAATTGAGAAGGAGTTATTAGTGAGAACTTAAGCCCTGACTTTAAAGAAGAGGGGAGATGAAGATGTAATGTAATATAGTGGGGGAAAAAAGAAAAATACTAAAGCAATCAAGCTGTGTAACATCAAAAGTGGGAAGGTAAACATTTCTTTGCAAGTAAAACTGCATTTAACTCTGATAAGAATTTGGAATATAAGCAATAAAAATAATTAAGACAATGGGAAGACCACCTTATGAGAAAATTTTAAAAGAGAGAACTCATCAAATGACATCAGGAGGACACGTTCACCTTCTGTAAGAATTTAAAATTTGTAGACAGTAGACCAAAAGGAATTTTTCAACTAGTCACCACCGTGTATTATATAAAACAGAGGAGAGCATTAAATTACAATAGTGTCAAAAGAAATATTGGACTTTATTTATTTAAAGGCCTAAGAAGATTATTTTGTCAGGATAAATCTATGAGAACAATGTTCTACAGGTAGAAAGAAATCTCAGAAAATAACAATGCAAATCAGCAGCAAACCAGGAGAGAGTATCAGACACCCAATGAAAATAAACATATGTCAACTACAATGTAAATTAGAACATCATGAGCATAAAGAGAACACAGGTACATCAGCAGCAGAGTAATGCAGACAAGCAGCAAGAAACAACAGAAATAAATAAATACATAAAATTCAATCACATGAATCCCTGGAAATAGACAAATAAATGCAATCTTGCTGAGTAGGTGTTTGTCAGCAGGCATAGTATCACAACTCCTCCTTACCCGTTTAGCAATGTGAACCTATCAACCCATCAAAAATCAGGAGAGACCCCACTTCTAAAGGAGGATAAATGCATGTGATTACAGCTACTTTCTTTCATTCCTAGAATGTAATATTGACAGCAGCATGTCTATTTTTATGTTGCCCTCCTGCAGCCTCTACAAGATATTAAACCAATGGCACCAAAGGGCAGTGCTTGCAGGGTCATGCTTATTACATGAGACATAACCAAATAAAAAAAGCTCCTCAAATTAAGAATGAGATTTTCCCAAATCTTTTTTTTTTTTAATCAGGTTAATTGTCTGTTAAATTAATGTAACCTCTTTCCACTTAGTAGTCACTCATAGTCAGACCAATTTTAATGAGAATACCTAATCTGTTCATGGAGCCTGGACAGCAACCTCTTCTGTTACTGAACACTTTACTTTCAGTAGTGTAGAGTGATGGATATTTGTAGGTATTCATCACCTAGAGGATTCTGAGAGCCCTGAGAATCAAGCTGTCATGATACCCTGGATTATTAACACTACATCCTTTCTGAGGAGCCAACCAAAATCCACACATTTTGGCATTCCACATAGCTAGTGTCAGCATAAAAGAAAAATGTATCTATGAAAGTTTGTTTCTATTTTTTCTTAATTTATGACTCAGAGTTGACAACTACCTCACAAGCAACTGAAAATTGACATTTACCCAAACATTTTTTAAAGGAATTTACATTTTTAGTTATCATATTCTATCATACATATTCAAGAGAAGCTATTTTCTGGCTGAGTCTTGTGACATTTGACATGTCATCAATATGAGTCAGACAGCCTTATGGTGTCCGAGACATATCTCCTTTGCTTTTAATAGAGACATGCCCATTTACAGCATTTAATGATGTAGTTCAATGTGCATTAAGGTCATCCCCTAGAACTGTCAGAGCTGAAGGTCTCTGATTTGTGCAGCTATTGCTGTGAATCTGCCCTTCTAATTTCTCACTCAGAAGAAGGTGGTCTGGAAGCAATAACAATGACAAAATGCAGTGTAAGTGGCTGAGCTTGTAATTTTCTTTCCATGTCAGAAATTGTATGTGAAAAAAAAAATCTCTGAACAAATGCTGAGACTATTGGAAGTTTTTGTCTTGAAAGGATAGTTGTATAGTGATTGTAACTTATAAAGAAAAGCTGTTCTAGAGAAAAAAAAAAAGTGTTATCATTGTTCCATCCCATCCTAACTAGAGGATGTCTAGAGAAATTGTACTACCAACATTAAAGTTTTTTTCAGAAAATTTATGAAATAACAGTGGGGATAATTAACACTGAGTTCACTGACATCTCATTAGAAACATACATTTATGCAATATCTTCATCAATTAAGGCTCAAGTCAAGTTCTGATTTGTGAGGTTAAGGTGGCATAAATAAGTGCTGTACTTATTGGTACTAACCTATCAGGGCACTGAAAACTGGAAATGACTGTCAAGTATTTTGTTACACTGAACACAATACTTGGGTGGAAAAATGGCTGATGAACTACAATTTTATTAAATATAAAAGCCTGACCATGTAGAAAAACAATTCTAACTTGACATATACTGTAAAAGGATCTGACAAAGCTGTTAATATTCAACAACAAAGTTTGGGATTTGTAAAAAACAGCTCTGTGAAAGCATTGACTGAATGAGTAATCAAAGAAGTACACAGAATGTTAGGAATTCCTGCAGAATAGCAAAGGACAAACTAGAAAGCAGAAGCCTCATCTTCAGTGTTAAGAGCAGGTCCCATCTCCCTAATTCAAGAAGGAGACAATATCAAAAAGTGTTTAGAAAAGCGTGTCAAAGGTAAAGGTAAATCAGTGTTACAGATTGGCTTTTGTACAAGAAGAGACTACTGAACAGAACTAGGATCTTTTCATTTGAAAGACAGACAGATAAAAGGGAACATGATAGGGATCTATACAATTGTCATGGTTTAACTCCAAGCAGCCACCAAGCAGCCAGCAGCCCAGCTACTTGCTCACTCCTCCACCAGCAGATCGGGGAGAGAATTGGAAGGGTCAAAAATACACAACTTGGGGGTCAAGATAAAGACAGTATAATAAGTAAAACAAAAGCTGTGCATGGAAGCAAAGCAACACAAGGAATTCACTGCATCCCATGGGCAGACAGGCTTTCGGCCATCCCCAGGAGAGCGGGGCGCCATCACCCATAACATTTACCTGGGAAGACAAATACCACCATGACAATCTTTCCCCCTTCCTTCTCCACTTTATATTCTGAGCACGATGCCATATGGTCATCTGGGGTCACCTGTCCTTACTCTGTCTCCTTCCAACCTCCCATGCACCTTCAACTTCCTTGCCAGTGTGGCAGCACAAAAAGCAGAAAAGGCCTTGGCTCTGTGTAAGCCCTGACCAAAAATAACAAAAACATTTCTGTATTATCAACCCTGTGTTCAGCACAAATCCAAAACATAGCCTCATATCAGCCCTTGTGAAGAAAATTAACTCTACCCCAGCTGAAACCAGCACAGCAACCATGAGAATGCATGGAAAAGCTACTGTTTATTATCCAGGAAGCTTCAGAAGAAATCATCACTGCATGAGAAGTTTAAAATAAAAATGGTGTCATGAATTCACCCAACACTCCAACTGTGCAATTCAGTGAGTACCAAGAGTTTACAGCCATCTAGGGAGCAATTAAGAGACATGTTTGGTAGAACATCCACTGTGGGCAGTGAAATGCAAGGTTCTCTTTCTGCAATAGAAGAGTATGACTGCTGTGGTCCCTTTCACAGGCATAGCACTGGGTTAATTGATGTGATCCAGTCTGTACACCCCTACCCATCCATCCTAATGACAGGAACATTATGCCACAAGGTTCATCAGCTTGCCTCACAGCACTCAGCACTTATAAAGGACGTTAGTGTTTTCATGTGGAGCAGCACTATGGATGTGAAAAAGTTCTCTAGCTGGTTTGATTCACATCCCTTGGACTTATTTAAGCACATGAGCGGCGTTTTTAAACTAACTGGAAGCCATGCACCACGAGCTCATGAAGCATCCTGCAGCTGCTGAGGAGTGTCTGGTGCAAGAGACTGGCTCAGAGCCTGTCTCAAGTAATGATCCCAAATCAAACCTGATGGTCTTGTGACCTTAGTGTCACTGTGATGTTTTATAAATGTGCCTCACTACCTGCTGATGGAAACAGAAGATTGATATTGGACAGCCTGGAGTGTGCAGGAGCTCTATCATGTTTCTGTGTTTTTCAGAAGTCTTTATCATCCTTTTGACTTTGTCAATTGTCCCTTGGATGCTCAAGAGGGATGTGTAGTATCCCATGTCTTGATTAATAGTGGGAGGCAAAAAGAGAGCATGTTTTAAATACATTTGGAAAACTATATATTCACGTTGGTCTTTCATCTTTCTTTTGTTCAATCATCCACTGTGCTGTGGTAATAAAAGAAGAGGTGAGGTTTGTGATATAACCTTACAGACCCCATGGTTATGGATGATTTTAGATTTCTACAACAACATTTAGAAAACAAGAAACAGAATTCTTTACTCTTGGATATAAAACTACACCAAAAGACCAAACCTAAACAAAATATTCACCTTTTTGCTACTTTTTCTTGGATGTACTGAATCTCATAGAGCTATGCAGAACTTTCTTCTCAGCAAAACAATTGTATTAAAGAAAAAAGACTATTCTTTTTTTTTTTTGTAGACTGTTTCATTGTGTGCTTCAGATGTACAATTAAGTGTATAAAAAGACTATTCAACTTTTTCCTATACTGACAACTTCAGATCTTATTTTAATTGAATCAGCTTGTCTGAGCTTTGAAAGTGTTGTCAAAGAAAATCACGGTCACAAGGATTCAAAACACCTTTAGAGTGTTATCAACAGTAATGAAATAATATGAGCTTGGAAGAACAATGAATTGAAAGCTGACCTCTTCTCTGGGGATATCATATCCATTTGCAGTATAAGTGACAAACTATTTTTCCCTAATATTATTGTCATTTTCTGTCATGGGTGTTAAGAACTCAATATGACTTCATCTAGCCTCTTTGGGCTGAAGGTGTAACATCATAGTGCCTCGTAATGACAGTTCACACAATGGATGTGCTTGTATATCTCTGCTCACTGCCCCAACAACCTGGGTGAAACTGTTCATTCACATCACATCTTTGAGACAGACACTCAAAGAGAAGGGAGTTGTGAAACAAAACAGATGAAAAGAGAAAGGTCTATTTTTTAAATGTAAAGACAAGCCCATAAGAATGTAAAAGAAATTTGAATCTTCCAAGCAGAGTGCAATGTAAACTCTAAACTCTTCATGTATATTTGCATTTTGCATGTAGAATAAAGTTTATTTTGGGGAAGAAAAAAAAAAAAAAAGGATGAAGATTAGTCTATTCACTGAAAAGAATAGATATTTATTTTATTTGTGATAAAGTGTCTGGTTAGATTTAACCCATTATTTCTCTCTGGTTGGTGTTAAAGTGCAGGTAACTTGCTGCACTTTTTACTAAAGGCATGTGAAATTCAAAGGTTCTTATGATATAAATTAAATTTACAAAAGACAGATTTACAAAAAATGGATTGGAGAACTTTTAGGCAGTAGAGGCAATCAGTATATCACTCATTTGGAGTAGGTGTAGAAGCATGGTTTCAAACCTACTTCAAATCCAATATGAAAATAAGCAAAATGGTCTGGTCTCATTCTACTCTCTCACCAAGAAGGTAATTAAAAATTATATATTTCTGCTCTCCACTCATCAGGTATTTCACACAGAGTTGCATACTTCCAACAGCAAAAATGCACAGCCTGGGTATGATCTAAAGGCTTGCTTGTGCTCAGCAAAACAGATCTCTGCAGCTACTTAAGCTATCACCACTGCTCTGCTGCCTGCCTCGTGTGCTTCCTGGAGGTTAAACCCTGATAGCAGAGCTGGCAAAAGGGAGTCTGTGAGCATCTTTCATCTGCTTCATTCTGGCATAGCAGCACAAACTACCATTTCTGGCAGCTGAAGTGATTACACTAGACAGTGACTGGAGTGCTTCAAGTACGCTTTTCTTCTCCTCTTTTGCATGCGCCGTAAGTTACTGCCTTAAATTACCACAGGATGATTCACCACAGTGTGTCTGCATGTTAGAGTTGGTTCTGTTTCTCTGTTAGAGAAAAAACATGCCATAAAAATCAAACCAGTCTGCAGACACTAATTCTGACAAAGATAAAATGGAAAGCCACTAACTTATCAGTCAGACTTACTTTATTTTCTTCAAGTTCATCACTGCTGCTTTTTAAGAGTGTAGTCTCCCAGTATCAACACTTCAGGCTTCAGTAAGTGGACTGGGGCTGAAGTTGGGAAAACCTGATCCTCTGCTTTCCTTGAAGAATTTTTGAGTCCTGAGGAAAAGTAAAATGCAAACCCCCCCCTCATTTCTCTGAACGTCCAGTAGGATCGAAAAATAGAATTAGCTAAAATTGATAGAGTAATGTACACTAGTTGTCTCACTGTAGAGAAGTTAACATCAACACCTCAGTTTTCAGCCTGATTTTTAAAAAAACCTATTAATATTTTAACTTCTGTATTCTGATCTCAAGAATAAAAGCAGGTAAAAAACCACACCAAATATGGGGACAGGGAAGGGAAGGGAAGGGAAGGGAAGGGAAGGGAAAAGGAAGTACTGAGTCTGTTAACCTAACTGTGCCATCTGATTCCAAGTGCAAAGTTAACCTGGGGTTCAGGTTATCTCTCTATTCTAAATTAGTGATAGTGAAGAACAATATTTTGAAATTTAGTACTTTAAGAACAGGAAAGAACTGTTCTCAGCACATGTAGACACACAAGCTCTTCAGCAAGGAAGACGTAGTCCAGTGGTCTTATCTCTGCAACTGCAAAAACTCAAACATAGGAGACACAAAGAACTATTTATAGTTCGGAAAATCTTCTCAAATCCTGCAGGCCCTTGCTATACTTTCATGTACTATCTTGTACCTCTGGTCTGCAAGACTAATGTAGGTTGTGTGAAAGATTATAAATTAGGTGATGAACTAAAGATAGATCCTGCCTCCCAGTTAGCTTCAACTTAAGTAAGAAGTAACCACTCATAACCCTCAGCACTTCAGAGTATCCCACTTTCACCTGGCTACACGAGAAACACTGATTTTAGTAGTGATGGCCATAGCTTATCCTTTGTGAAGTCATTCCAAGACGACTTTTAGAAGCTGGTTTTGTGGGTAAGGACTAAACTGTAGCTTATAGCAACCCAAACATTTTAAAGAAACATGTAATCAAGCTATTAAATAAAACTGCAGTTTTACTTTTGAAGGAAAATCATTAGAATAGTTGTTGGTACAAAATATTCTTTAAGCACTAGCATCCTAAAACTCAAATGTTTCCAATTCTTTTTGATTAAAGCATATTGATGCTTTTGCCATTTTCAGGAAAGATTGCCAGGCAATATCATAGAGCAAATTTATTTATTATTTATATCTAGAAACTGTGATACATTGAAGTTTTCTTAATAGAAGTGCTTTTATCTCCCAGGAGACAGTTGGAAAGGTAATTATGACATGCAAATTGTGATGCTAATTAAAAATAACATACTGATGTACAGCATCTAGTATTGCAACACATGCTTGGTAATTCTTCAGGTAGACTGAGTTCTGACAGAGATTTTTCTCCCTGGTTTGTGTGGTTTAGGCCAATTTCTCCCAAGTATAGGTTTTATGTTCCACCTTTAACATATATGTAGTTTTTCTTCAGATCCACAGTTTCAAAATTTTCTTAGTTCAAATATTTAACATATTTAACAAGTTTTCATTAAGAAGGAATCTCTCTGTCTTGAGCTGTTCTTTGAGCCTTTGTCTTTGATGAAATGGCTGTCACAGCCTTTACAGTCTCTCTAATTAATGTAAAAACCCCAAATCAAAACACAAATCAGCTTAAAACATTTGCAGTACATTTTAATTATAGTCTTTGTAGGGCTTTTCCTTATGTATATTTTCAATCCTTTTTTATGACAGATTAAGAAACAAGGGCACAAGGCACTGCCAGAGAGAGAAAAGGACACCTGACTCAATAAACTGTTCCCTTTAAATTTATCTCACACCCATTTTCTTGCTTAGTAACTATATCCTTTGATTCCCTTCCCGATCAGACATGCAGGGTTCTCTCTTAAACTCATTTGAGCTGTTTGCTTTGACGGCTTTACTTGGCAACTGCAATAAGTGAATTTCTCTGCTTGAACTCTTTGTGTGCTATCTCTCTCTCTGCATTTAAATTGTGGTCTGTAATGTCTGAATCATTCATACTGCGAATATTTTGTTCTACCTTTGCTATCATTCCCTTCTCATAATTCTAGATGTTATTTAGGTCATCTCAAAAGTTTCCTATTTCTCTTCACTTTAAAAAAAAAAATAAAGTGTTCTAAAAATATTATTCAATTCCAATTGCTTCTAACAAGTGCCCTCAGCTGAGGAAAAAAACCTCTAAATCTCAAAACAATGTGTTAGAAATACTTAACTGGCACTGCTTACATAATTATCTTTCAGCTTGGTTTGGGAATCAGATTCTTTACTTTGATTTCTAAGCACATAGCATCTTGTAATCTATGGAAATATTTTATGTCTGTTTAGGCTGAAATACTTATCAGCCTGTTATTTTAAAACTTCCTTATACTTTTGTCTCCATCTACCTATGCAGGTAAGCAGTTGTTAAACTGAACCTTAATGCTGACAATCATGATCTGTGGTAGGGCAGAGGAGAAGGTCAGATTAAAAAAAGAAGCAAGAGCAAGAAATGCAATGAAACAAAACCCGAATAAAACCCACCAAAAATTCTAGGGTATTTTAAAAGTAATAGTTATGGGCTAAAAATTAGAGTTCAAATCATATCTAAGCTCTCAGGTCCTGTAGCCTTTAAATTATTCTAATATCTAGAAGTTTTGCTTCAGTTATGCAATGCAGGTATAGAAAGTGCTTAAACCTAAAAGGCTATGTGTATTGAATACAATATCAGTGCATTCTGCAGCATGCCTCACAGTCTCCAAGCTCTAGTTGTCTGCATCAGAGCTCCCTTACAAGTACATCCTCTGCCTGCATGCCTGGGCTCTCTTCCAAGGGAGAGCAAAGTGAAGGTCTCATCATCCCAATGCAGCACCACGGTGCAGCTGCAAGGAGCACTGTGGATTCACTACTGTGGGTGTGCACAGAAACCCAAAAAACATTGCTTTTTTATCTAGGAAGTTATACGGGCACAGCTTGGTTCTCGTTAAGAGACCTCAGACACAAAGGAAAGACAGACTTAGGTTTTTTAGAGGGAAAAACAAATTTCTGCTCATCTTACCAAAAATGTCATTTATAAATTAACTAGAAAGCAAACAGCAGTCTAACTCTCAGGATATTTGCTGACTTGAGGCAGAGGTCTTTGTGGTGGTCCTGCTTTTCAGGACAGTACTAATGGTTTATCCAAGGTATTTTTCAAATCAAATGGACATGTTACAAGACAGTTAGGGAAAGAATTGAACTGATTTATCTCATGCTCTAGAAGAACACTGCAGTAACGAAGCTATTAGGTAGAAAAAGAGCAGTCATATTTTATGAGACAGAAATTATTCTTACTCTGCTCAACTAAAGAAAGCTCATGCTGCTACCTGCTTTCACTTCAGGATTTGTGGACTGAGGATCCCAAGTGCATTCCCAAGTATATTTCCTAACAACTGCAGGGAATTTTCATGGGGTTGGATTATCAGACTGATCACATCCCTGTTGTTTCCCTGCAGGTCATCTCTTTCTCATTACCTACTTATGCCTAAGCTTAGGCAAGGAAGCAGAATAGTCATCCCCAGTATTCTACATATTTGACGGAAAGAAATAGCTCCTGTGGAAGATTCATATTTTCAAACACAGGACTTAAAACCATTTACTCTGCAGGTTTCTGTAACTTCAAATAAGTTTCAGAACCTACAAATCCCTGCATCCGTATGGCTTGCTCACATTTGCACCTATAACCCCTAATTCCTGATAGCCAGGAGGTAAGTTGGATCTGCTCCTCAGAGGTTCAGCAGTGGGCTCTGGCATGCCACTATTTTTCAATATCAAATGAAAAAAACCTACCCTAAAAGCAAAATTTGTGGAACATTTTGAAACCAATTAGAGTGACCTTCACTAAACACATTAGGCTGAAATATTTGCTTCAGTTTGACTTTTTGTGTTTGCCTTCTACAATCATGATTTTAATTTGCCTCTATTTTGTTGCTTCAGATTATTTTAAAGTGTCATGTATATTACTTAAATAGTAACCTTGGCATTGTTATTCTACCACACTGACCTCTAATACAATTACCTCTATTTTGGATTGATAATAACTGGAAAAATATGCAAATATCCTTTAATTTCTTTACTCAATGCTGAGGTTTGTTTTGTCCTTTTGTTTTGGGGCTTTTTCTTTTGGTTGGTACTTATGATCAGCTTTCTAATCACCAAACATGATTTTAATCAGCATTTCTATGGGGCATTTAATATTACTTAATTATGAGATTTTTTCTTATTAATTCAGAATGTTTAGTGGCTGGCAGAGGTGTTGTATCTTCATAGATCCTGGCACAAAAGAAATAATATATTCAGAAGTAGACAAAACATGGGTAGTTTTATTGCATCATTCATGCTTGTTTGATTTTTTTTATTTCCCCAATCCAATATATTATCTAATAAAAAAAGTACATTGTAGTTCTTCTCTATAAGGGAATCAAAGTGCAGAACTCAATGATACAAGCAGAGAACCATAGCAAGGTATTTGGCTGTCATAAGAGACTACATGATTGCCCACCAGTACTTCCGAAAATCAGGCATTAAACTGGTGAGGGGAAAGATTAATCCTCTGAAAACCAAGCTTCATTATTCAATAATCTCTGTGTGGCTGGGATCAAAGAAAGGAATAAGCAGAGCTGATTCTTAGGTTTGGAAAGCAGCCCTTTACTCCAGTAGCTTGAGGAATATGGACAGTCTGAGGCAGGCAATGCTCTCCTCATTTCTCATCCAAGTGTCTGCCTATTTTCATGAAGGGCATTCATCATGATCATAATTGATAGGAGAGATTGGCTACCCAAACTGTAGTAAAAGAATCATCATTAAAAGAACTTTCAGGGGCTGCATCAAGGCAATCAAATATTGGATTATTTTACCCATCTCCTTTAGCAGTCTGTATAAAGCCTGATTTAAAAAATAAATACCCAAATCCCAATGTGATCTAAGGAAAAGCCTGTATTGTTGTGTTTGTCAGGGTCCTCAGTTCACTGACAAACTCTGAATGCCCTGACCTGCTTGTAGCCTCCACTGTCAACAGTTAGCATCTGTCTCTGCAACCTTGGACCAAACTTCTGGAAAAAGAGCTAAGTTGTGGAGCAAAGCTATGAGGAGCTTATCTGGGACCTCTGCCTGTGCATCTTCTGCTTCTTGGCTCAGGTACCACATTTAAACCCTGGTGCTAAGTCAGCCACACTTTGCAGGTTCCTGGTGACTGTCGCCACGCCCGTCCTGCTTGTCTTGTTTGGGCACTGTGGGGCTGCACTCCTGGTCAGGGAGGACACTGTCCTGCTGACCTTGGTGGCTCCCAGATTGCTCCTGATGTAGAGCTGCCAGCCCATGTTACTGCTTTCCTTTGCATCCAAGGCGATTTCAATAAAGCACACCCTTGGAGCAAAATTGTTGTGTTATTTCATTGTCTGTTTTATTAGAAAAGGAATTAAATGAAAACTTTGCGGTTTTGTTCATGATGAGGGGTTTTTGTTGTTTTTATTATTTTAAGGAATCTCAAAGAAATGGGTTCCTGGCATTTTCAATGGTATTTAAGTGCCAGGCAGATGTGGAACTCCAACCAAGTACATTGCTTCCCATTTCTTTTTTTTTTGTTCAGCCCCTACTGTGTTATGCAGTTGAGCTGGAAGGCCCAGATGCCACTGCTGCTCTAAATATCTCTCCAAAATGCAAGTCTGAGAGAAATGTTGCAGCTGTGCCACCTCCTCTCATTGTTTCAGGGGCATTGCTATCCCCGGGACCAGTGACATTTGGATTGCACCATGCTGTTCTGCACGCTGCCTGTTACTGCTCACAGACTAGGCAGCACTGAAAAGAAAACAGTAATTTGGTTTTGTTGCTATCTGATTTTTTAATTTCCCCACCCCCAATAACTTTGAAACCCTTTACTTCTCTTTTTTGGTAAAAATGTTTCACACTTTAAAAACAAGCGTCTTCTTTCTCAAAGTAAGAGAGAGAGAAAGAAACCTGTCTGATCTTGTGAACACAATAATGGCTTTGAAAATCTTAAGACTGACTCAAATTACTCTATATTTCTCCCCTATAATGTTTTCACATACCTCAGTACAAGAACCACCTTATTGCTTCTATAAAAACAGGGCTCACAATACCTCAGACTATTTTGTTTGTACTTTCTCGTATTCAGTAATTTACCGACATTTACAAGTGTTTATTTTTGAAATTTCTAAATAAAAAAATCAACAAGAAAGGAATCATCAATTTTATTGGAACTGTGAGGATCAGCAGCACAATTTGCAGGTTGTTATTATTTGGATGATAGATTTGAACAACAAGGAAAGTTTACAGCTTATCTGATAAAGGAAAATACAATTAATTTTATTTATAAAGTTATTTATAATTCACCTACTCAGGAAATATAAATAATGCCATGGAATTTACAGGACAAATTATATAACAAAAATAATGAATATTCTCAATGATCAGCTCATGAATGAATCATGAGTAAAAATTTCTTGACACAAGCTATTTACTGAAGAACTGCAAATGGAAAAATATATTTGTAAAATTCATAACCAGATAACTTGCAAAGTGAAGAAATCCATATTTTACACTTTTTATGATTCTGAAGAGATAAATGAGGTACATGCATGGCCATTCAACTGATTGACTAACCCCTCCATTCAGTAGCTTCTTAGAAAACATGAAAGTATAGTAAGGCACCTCTGAGCTAGCTCAGATAATTGAATCATCTTGAAGATAACACATTAGTTCTGTCTTCTTTGTGTGTTGAATCTCTTCAGTTGTCTCAAACAGCTGCCTTTGTTAATACCCAAATACATGGAACTGCTTGAAAAGTGTCCCAAGAACCCAGACTTCATGTGTTTCGGATTTATTTTGCAACCAAATTGAATCAGTGTTTCAAATGTTTGCACTGCCATGTAATACTCATTTGAGAGCATTTAAGGGTTGTTGGATGAAGTAGGGTCTGTATTGTGCTAGGTGATTTATGAACACCAGACAAAAGAAAGTCCCAGCCTATTACAATTTATTGTCTAAGTAATTTAAGTAAAACTATGTGTAATTCTAATTTGCATAGCGACATTTAGGGTTAATGTAATGTAAAACTAGTTGTCTGAGATACATTTTTTGCTCATGTGAATTCTTTAAAGACTACCTGCCTTTGTGTTAGTAACATTTCCAGAACATCTAGCTTTTTTCCAGAAATATTTAAAGAAATGCAAGACAAACCTTATTCCAGGCAACACCACATTTCTTTATCACAGACCTGGCCAAGACAAAAGTGTGAAGTTAAGATGCACAACAGGCTTTTGGTTTGCAAAGTTCACGCAAATATTTTCTCAAAATAAGTTGTTACAGCTGAGAAGGTACATAGCCAAGTCACACTGAAATTTGAACAAATATTTGCAAAAACTGCATGGTTCATAACTATTAAACAAATATTTGCATAACCCTCCCGACACAATGCACTAGGTTATGCATGGTTTGGCTTTCAAGTGCCTGCAGCATGAGAATATCATCCAAGAATGCTGTAAAGAGGGATTTTTTTATTACTGTGGTCTATCCAAAGACACAGAGAAAATCTCCCAATGAAACGTATTCCCCAGAGCACTACTGACCAACAAAAGAACTGAATGGCTTCAGCTAAATGTTACATTATGGAGACAGCTCACCACCACTATCCTCATCTGAACTGCTGAATCACAGATTTTGAGGACAAATGATCGCTCTGGTTTTGTTCATATGTTTTCAGCCCTGTTAATTAGACCACAATATTAAACGAAGGAAGTTTTTCGATCACAGATGTAATTTCTTATGCAGTATAAAGACCTTCATCTCCAGAATGAAGTGGTTACACTGAACTGCTTTCTTTGCACTCCCTCTCCAGGTTGAGGTTTGGCAAATTCCAGACTGTTACAACTACTGGAATTAAACACAATTTATTTAAGTTTAAATGCAAATTACATTTTCTTACAGTCAATAAATATTTTTTTTTCTTTAATGAAGAACCAATCTGTATTTCCAGCCAAAACAGAAAAAACAAACAAAAACAAACAAACAAACAAACAAAAAACCAACCAACCAACCAAACAAAAAAAGGAGACAGGAATGAGAATATATGAGAGAAACAACACCACAGACAGCAAGGTCACTGAAGAATGAGGAGGAGGAGGAGGTGTTTTTAAGATTTCTTTTGCCAGGTAGAGCCTGGGGAAGGAGGGAGGAGTGGAGGGAAGGTGTTTTTAAGATTTCTTTTACTTCTCATTTTCCCGCTCCAATTTTGGTTGGTATAAAGTTCAGTTAATTTTCCCAAACTGAGTCTGTTTTGCATATGACAATAATCAATGAGTGATCCCTCCCTGTCCTTATCTCAGCTCATGAGCCTTTCATTATATTTTCTTTCTCTTCTCTGAGGAGAGAAGGAGACTGATAGAATGGCTTTGTTGGGCACCTGGTATCTAACCAAGGTAATTCCTCCACAGCACTAAATTTAAGGTTTCAGATGAAATCACCTGAGGCCAACCCCATAGGAATTAACAAGAAGTAGCCTGCATGGCATCGGCATTTTTCAGAGAACTCACTTGACCTGCTCCAGTCGTGAATTTTGAATCCAATTTAGGTATAGATCAGAAAGATCTATCTCTATGGCTGCAGTATGTCATTTTCTGAAATTCCAATATACTGATAAAATAAAAGTGATGATAAAAGTCAGCAATGGTTTTTAATAAACCATTTTTTCCAAGATCATTGTCAAATCTTGCCAGTTTAATAGTGTAGATAGAGTAACTACAGCACATGAGTGTGAAGTGAGGTGACTGCTTTTTATTACTGAAAAACTAAAAGTCCTTTTTGAAATAGCTATTTAATGGTAGAAGAAAACAGTGGGCCTTTTATTAGAAATCTTTGCCTATTCAGAGATCTAATCTGATGACTATGTGGAAATGAAGCATAAGAGGATACATTTTGTAGTTTGCAGTCACAGTCGCTTCCAATCCCCCTGACTCTCAGAACAATATCAAGCTGTTGAAAATTGTGACAGGTAGTTAATCCCACTTAATTAATACAGCACCACTTGCTTTCAAATGCCAAACATATAAATACAATGTCAGTTAAAATAAATTCTCTCTCAATTTGTGCACCTAAAGTCTACTTTACCCTAGACTATAACTCAGAAATGTTTTCCTTTCCCCCCCCCCTTCCTTTCAGGAGAGAATATATTGTGATTATTTGGTGCATGGAGTTGATGAAATCCATTTTTCTTTACATGACTTAGTGTTTTCTTCAAAAGAATTCTTCAGTTATCCTCTCCTGTAACTTAAAAGCTCCAAACAATAAATGCTAAATAACATTATATCCTGATTTAGCTATTTTTATTTTTAATTGCTTGCATATACTAAGCAGAAGTTGATTTTCCTAAGGAATAATTTTCTTTTCATTGTTAGTATCCACTCTGACTACAGAGGAATGTTTTGTCATTTCACAATTATCATTAAATGGCTCCCTTCTCAAATTTACTCAATATGTGGTAGATAATAATGCTATAATTTGGAAGTTGATCATTGACTTCTTATGTAAAAGGTTTATCTTAGTTCTGGCAATTTAGACACTAAATAAAAATTTTAATGAAGATTCTTTGATTTCATATTTAGTCCATTTTTATTTTCTAAGATAATCCTGTCTTTTCCGTGCTACAGAATTTTATATTGGTTATTCAGAAGATATGTTTTTTTGAGAAAAGCTGTTTTTTCTCAGGAAAAATGAGGTTTAAATACCTCACATTCTTTCATAGAAGAGAGTAAATTGAACAAAATAAGTTTTTGGGTTTGTTTTTTGGTTTTTTAAATAAAAAAACACATTCCAAGGACATAAAATTTTTCTTTTTCAGAATTCCAAAATAAAATTATCTGATTTTTTTTTCTTTTGCAGCAGCACTCTGTCTACTTTTATTCATACCTATATAAGAAAATTTAAACCAATTTGGTTAAAAAATATCTTATAGGAGGGAAGGAATGGACGCACTTCATTTCAGAATTTTTCATTTCCATTTCAAATCAGAATAGAAAAAACAATTGGCTTTTGTAATTCTTCATAGTAGGAGATTTCCATTATTTCCCTCATAGTCCAGATATAAGAGAAATCTAGAAAAAGATGTCTATTTTCATATATTAACATTCATCAAACCTAGAAGTCAATATTGAAAATTTAGCTTTGTTTTTTAAAACTGATATCTGTCTTGGTTTTCAGTCTACAGCAAGAAGAATACTAAAAATTAAAACATCATTAGAATTAACCCACATGATTGAGGAATGAAACTTCAAAACCATTGGACTTTCTTCCTGTCATATAAAAACATTCCAGAAGATGGGAAAAAAAAAAGAAAACATGCAAACATAATCATACCTGTATGAGTAATCATGTAAATGTTTGCAAGTTGTGTATCCTTTTAAGGCTCTAGTCCTTGAGATAAATTCAATTATGGAGAACTGATAGTAGGAATTGGAGTATAAATTGTTAGAATTTAGCACATGTTGCTCTTCAAATGAGCTGAAGGAACCATGAATTTTCAGAACAGTCAGCCTGCCCTTAATTTCTTTTCAAACAAGAAAAAAAACCAACCAACCAACCAAACAAACAAAAAAAAACGCTACCCCCTCAAAAAATGTAACAATCAAAAAAACAAAAAACCAAACCAATCCACCAAAACAAACAAACAAGCAAACATAAAAACCCCACCCAAACAAAAACAATTCCTGTGCCTTGAAAGTCTTGATTGGGCAAAGATTTGTAAACATCTAGATTATAACAAGAAGAGGATCAAAAAACAACATACATTTACAAAGAAAGAAAGGAAAAAGCTTTAAGCCACTCTAATTTATTTTTATTACAGGTTAAGAGACCCATTTGGAGTGAAGAAACAATTGATGTGACTTTTTTTTTGCCTTTACAGAAGTTGAAAACTTTTTCTGACAGTATTATAAAACAAGGAAATTTGATTTAAATAGTAACTCTATAATGTAGATATATTTTTGAATAGAATTTCACAGCAGCTGTGAAATTCTATTCAAGTAATATGAACACTGTGTGTTCTCTGTAGTCATAAAATTCAAGTTCATTTAATTATTGGTGTTGGTTGATCAACAGCCTGTCCTGTCCCATTCATGCTCAGAATGCTATGGGATAGGATAGGATGGGATAGTGCTTGCAAGACTTACTATTGATACCAAGGTGAGTGGGCTACCAAACCATCCAGAGGAAAAGAACAGATTTATACATGACCCCAAGAACTTGCAGAAATTAACTAAAAATATTGTTTTTAATGAAATATTGAGGAGAATAATAATGAGTTGCAGCAGTAAAGAATAGTGAATGGTGTGGTGTATGCAGCCAGTGTCCAGAGGAGGATTTGTGCTGTGAAGAAGACCACAGACTGAATGGGAATTAGTAGCAGTGAATGTGTCAGCCTTGAGTGCATGAACATGACTGTCATTTGTAAAAATTACAAAATTATTTCTCAATCTGTTTTAGTGGGTTGTGCTAGAGCAATAAAAGCTTATTACCAGACTAAATTTCAGGAAGAAAATAATGATCAGATATCTAGGATATTACTTGTAAGAAAAGAGTGAAAAAAAAAAATGGATTATTTACCTGGGAAGGTTGTAGGAGAAAGTAGTCAGACATGTAGAGATGAAAGGAATAAATTATTCTCCAGGTCTACTTTGTATAATAAGGTACAGTCTTAAAGCACAACAAGATAGATTCCAGTTGCAATTCAGGGAAAAAAAAATAAAGGATAGGATGAAAAAACTAGGATAAAAATAGCCAATTTCCCAGATAGAAAGTTTAAGAATAATGCAATGTATCCATTGCAGTTTAGACAAATATCACTCTGGAATAACTTAGCTTTAGCTGACCCTGCCACGAGCTAGAGAAATAGTCAATATAGCATCACTCCTTTCTTTTTTTTGCACACAATATCTCACTGTGGATGGGTGTTTTAAAAAAAAGATTCTCCCTCTTGTTTTTCTTATCAGACAACCCTGATATCCCCAGGGAAAGGTTTCTCTAGCCTCTTTTTTTGTTCTCTTTCTTTCATTAAATCATCTAAATACTGTTCACCTATCATCAAACATTGGTTGTGTTTCTCTTGTAAACAAATGTCATAACAAAACACATCCCAAGTTTACCTTACCATTTCAGTCTGTGATGCACAGTTTAGAATAGTCACCTTCATAAGATACTGCCGCTAGCAATATTGATTTAGGATTACTTTTTTCTTTTTCTCCTTTTCCTTTTTTTCCTTTTTTTTTTATGAATACACTCAGAATAAGCACTTAATGTTGTTCATCTTTTCCAAGTACTCCATAAGTAATTAAAACAATTGCGAAAGTATCTTTTAAATCCACACTCATTTGCATTTCCCCTAGTTCACTCTTACTCTAAATGCATCAGAAACAGGTTGTCAGCTGATGTGAACTTATGACAATCTCTTTAGAGACTTACTTGGTGATTGGCGATATATATTACGAGTGGACCTGTAAAGCAGCATCTTCGTGCTGTCTCCTGACACAGCTAAAAGGTCTTGTACTCATGTGACATTTGACATCTTGTGCTGAAATCAGTAGAATTACTAAAGGTCACCCTGAGTGCCAATTGAGGACAAAATTTTGGTTCTGCAATTTGCTGAGCAAGGTCATTTTGAAAAGTGATGAAGGTGTCTGCAAATGCAGTGAAGTTTGACTCAGCTCACATCTACCTAGTACAGAATGAGCAGCAGTGGGGGGTACCTTAAGCTCAGATATTTCATGAGTTTAGAAAACTGACTTCTTTTTCCAGACAGTTTCTCGTTTTAGCTGACAAGAATCTCTCTCAAATGGGTCATGATTTGCACGAAGCGATGCCTCCATTTTGTACTGGAAACACGATTTTGATCACAGCATCCTAAATGTTAAGGATCTTTTTAATTTACTAATGATGTTAATAGGATACATCTCCTCTTTAATTTCAATCTAGTTTTATTTTCATTTTTTGGTCATATTTTATCTCAATAATAAATATTATAAGCCAAATTTTAAATATTTCCTTTCTTTTGTTGGTGCTATGGATGGCAACTCTGAAAAAACACGACTAATACAAGCCAGGCAAGTTTTTCTGCCCTACCCTAAGATAACTTTTTGGTCCATCATATTATTTGTGGCATCCTTATTGTCTGTCTTCTAATTTGCATCATGTTAATTACTGAGATATTACGCTACAATGCTCTAACATAGCTATTTGAAATAGCTGAATTCATTTGCTTGTAGTAATTAGAAGTAGATGCAAATAAGAATTTTCATTTTAAGATAATAGGCAATTACAGATTTCTTTTCTCAATATCACATTTACAGTTATTCTAGAATTGCATATTTTAGTGTAAAATTCTTATCTTAATTTCTTCTTAGCCAAAAATAAATAAATTAAAACACTGACATTCTGTCACTGTTCTATAAAAAAGATGCTATGCTATTTGGACTAGAATTAAAAGCAAAAATCAAAATGTACTATTAGCTTTTAAGATACTTTTTTTCAAATGTCATTCTTTGAGGATAAAAACATGTTTTCTTTGTACAGCTCTTAACATTTCAAACTGAAAGGCTTGAACAAGCTTTGAACTCTGTAGTTTAAGATGCCTATAAATTAAAGTGAAAAATAACATTAAATGGTACTGCAACTTGTGAAGCTGCCTTTTTTAAGTCCCTGAATATCTCAAAGTCCTCAAATGTACAGTTTTTTCGGAGCACCCTGTGAGTCAAAGAATCCAATGTATTCTATGGAATGCTTTTGCTTTATTTGGAAATATCCTTGTAAGACTCATTTTAAAAAAAATGAATTCTCTGTATTGTATCAATAAACAGCTGGCTATCCAAACAATTTTCTGTCCATAGATGCTGAAATAAGCCAGTGGAAACAAAGTGCAGTTCTGACTCAAAACATCTTTTGTCCTGACCTGCATATATGTCACCTTTGATTTGGTCATTATGGTCAAGATTTTCTGCTTGTAATAAAAAATTGTGCTTGATTTTGAACAGATTTTTTGGAACATCTATTTCTTTTTAGTCTTAAATGTTCTCACCCCACCATTCCTTTCCTCTTAAATGCTACTATTTCCCTGGGACTGGCAACTTTTTTTTTTCCCTGTACTTGACACAAAATGAACATAGTTAAATTGATTCTAACTATTCATATATACTTCTCAGCAAAGCTGAAAGAAGGACTATAGGCATAATTTCTAAAGGAATAGTTACAACACAAACTCCTGGATTTATAAAGTTGTTTCCTGCCAAGAAAACAACAACAACAACAACAACAAACCACAAAAACAAGAAACAGACTGTTTTCTCTGGAGAAAAATTTCCAAGCAAATAGTTGCTTCACAGATATTCTTTATGTAATTTGTAAGTTTGTGTGGATTTTCCTATCAGATCTCTCACCAAAAAAAACCCCAAAACAATCCTCTGAAAAAATATCTTTTGTCTTATGTGTCCTTCCATCACAAAGCAAGGTAATAAAATACTAATAATGGCTCACAGAAGCTATAAAGAGTCCCCAAATCCTTTAAACAAATGGTTACAGTCTAATTGTCTCATCTGCTCATTCATATTATAGCCTTCCATCAACAGTGTGTTTCTGAATTTGTAGACTCTCCAAGTCACAGATAGGCTTTAAAGTTGGAAGATAACTTTTATTTGTTATGGGCAATAAAGTCAGAGTCTCTACAGACTGACTGTCTGACAAGAAGGTGTCTGGTGCTGTGGATCCAGTCAGGCAGAACACAAATCGAAATAGTGTCTAAAGGGCAAGATAATGGAGGAATAAGAAGTATAAAACCTACACAATAAAATTATATTGCAATGAGAGAAAATTAGAAAATTAGGAGTAGAGCTTAAAAATAGAGCAAATCTGCCCCTTGAAGGCATGTACAGTAGGGATGATTGCTAATGCAATGGTACCATGCTGGTTTGCCTTTAGTTTAGACTCAGCAATGCTGATATATCGAGTCTGGGTTGAAAGGATATGTGGGTGGGGCTGAAAGTAATGCCTGTGCATATGCACAGCTATGCATTTCCACACCAAACCACTCACTGTGTTCCCCTAGTCCCCTCCGTGTCACTAGGATATCTCTGTCTACTAGGTGTCTGTGAACAGGCAGTTGTGGCTGAATTCTGCATCTTCCAGCATGAATTTTAAAAAGCATAGACCTCAGAAATAGGCTCACATTATTTCTTGATTGGAAGAAGATTTTACATAGAAAGGTCAGTTATTGCACTGAATAATACAGATAAAAAAAGATATTTCATACACATGGACACACACAAACATGTGAATACATCCCTTCCATTATGAAGAGGTTTCAGTTTTTCTTCCAATCTGTCTTTAGTTTATTTGCTGCCACTATCTTACAATGACACCTGCTAGAAAAGCTTAGTGGAGCCACTGACAGCTCCCCTGCAGTTGCTGCCTGTCAGTGCCTAATTCTCAGTCAGCAGTATACACCCTCTCTAATGTATGTTACATTTCTAATTTCCTTTTCTTTCTCCTTGGGGCAACCTATGCTTATTATCACTGTGGATAATACTGCTAGGCTGGTTTCCCTGCCACCCCTCCTTCTCCAGAAGTGAAGGTGCAAATGAGATCTGGAAACCACTACAGTCTAGCTGTACATTTAAATTTTAAATCCCTACCTAGAAAACAACCCATTGCTCCAATTCCTCTCATGTCCACAGCTAATCCATTCTGTATTTCAACAGAAACATTTACCCTTTGTTTCAGGTTAGCTTCTAAAATGAACATTTTTGCTAGCTTTTACGTATGAATGCTCAGCTTGTGATGGCCATTTTAGCTTAGTGTCTCCGACGACAATGGAAAAATACCTCCCATTGATAAAGGAATTTTTTTCCTTCTGCTTGTTATAAATTCTTATCCCCTGGGGCAAATGAGAACATTCTTTGCACGTGTGCCAACTTAAAGCTTGCACTGATAAAACAAGGGGAGTTGCCATTTACTTTTCATCCAGTAAAATCGATAGTGGTACATCAGTATAAAAATGGTAAGAGCAGATTGTGATTAATTTCTTAAATTTTTCTTTTCCATGCCTTTTGGATAAGTGTCTTAGCACTGTCTGTGAACAGTTCCACAGACACTGCAAGAGGAATTTGGGATCACATTTATGCCAAGTGCTCCAGAAATATCATACAGGAATATATATAGAATATTGTTTTCAAGCCATGTTTTAAGTGACATATCTAGAATTCCAATTTACTGTGATTAGTTTTATTTCCCTTAGATTAATGAAAAGTTTATTATTGTAAAAATAAGGATGATAGAAAGAAATGGGGTTCAACAGACATTGGAGATTCCATCTCTTTGTCTTGACCTAAGAGATTATTTGTATTACTTCCCTTGGCATTTCCCTAAACTATGATCAGAAGAAACTGTGCTTCTAGGTGGAAATCCTTTACCTTTATTTTTTTCCCCCAAGCATGTACATCTGACACTTAGAATTCACTGGCTACCAAGTTATTTGCATAGGTAATTTTACAGAGATTTGCAACAACAAAGACTCTAAGCTCATAATGAAAAATAATAGCATTCACATATTTTTGTAAGAGGGTTTCTGATCCTCTTAAATAGTATATTAAGGTGTAATTGGCTTTTAGAAAAATTTCATTAAAGAACAAAACCTAACCACTTTAAATTTGTGACGATATGCTTTCACAACAAATTTATGCTTCTGTCCTGGAGGACTGATCCTGTATGCATGAAACTGTGTCCTTAACTTCAGATTGAGCACTATCCATACCAAGAGATTTGTCCTAGATACAGTGAATACTTTGACAAGCAGGGAAACAAAAGAAAGCTGCCTGACTTAGATAACCAGTCACAAATTGATAGGTAAGTTATAATTTCAGAATACACATTGCAACCTACAGAGTAAACAAATTCATACACAAAAAAGACCTGTCAAGTAATTTAGAATAACAAATATATGCAAGAAAGCTGTGATAAGCTTGTAGATATTCTGCAGACAGAAAAAGAGGCTAAACTTATTTAATAAATGATTCATAGTAAATCATTCAGTATGGTATAAAGTAAGATGTATTTTTTCCATTACTTCTATGGGAACTTGTGGACCTGGGAAAAATTCTTCAGGTAGAATGTTAGGCTTTCTTACAAAACTACCTATAAAGACATCCAGTAAGCTGGACTTTAGCTTTGCAATATAATTTCACAGCATTTGTCTCTTCATGAGTGAGCACATTGCAGGAATAATAAAGATTTTTCATACTAATCCGCTAACATTGCATAGAAATAACTCAGCAGGAAATCCCATCTACAAAGTGATGTAATAAACTGTTGTCAATACACCTAGTGAAATCAAACCCTTTCTTCAATTCACTGGGAAGAGTCATCAGAGACTTGTTTTTCCCTCATTCCACTTTCATGAGATGTCCTTCTCAACAGACCTGGTTTAGTAGCAGCAAATTCTGTGTCTCTTAGGAAACTGAGCATGAAAGTTTGTCACCTTGAGTCTTTCCCTTTGACACTCTGTGAGTTATATCCTTGCAGCTTGCTGAGGTGTTTTTATTTTTCTCCTTTTTCTTCTGATAGGGTGATATGTATGCAGCTCAGAAAGCTTTCCCACAGAAAACCCCCAAAGGAGAGACAGCCTGTGTATCTGATTGCAAATCAGCCAACTACCTGATTCCTTGAACAGGGGAGTAATTGGCTGGGGATTTTATCTGTTTCTCTGGCTGATGCCAATAAGCAGGCGTGTTTATTAACAATTTATTTACAGAACACAGATTGATTTCAGGAGAGAAACATCACCAGCCTCTGCAAAGTGTGAGCAAACGATTTCTTCCGGTCGCACAAATAATCTATTATTGTCTGTTTGCATTGGTCTTTATCTCAGAGTTTGAAACTGAAATACTGAACATGCACAGGAGACAAAACATGGGTGAAAAGGTTCTTTTTGTTTCCAGAAGAAACCCTTCAGAATAAGTGCTTCATAAAGAATGTGATTAGCTGAATAAACACACTCCACACCTGCCTCAGACCTCCTGGACAATATTAGGCAACTCCATGTTGTTCACTGTTTCGCACAGCTCCTCCCTCAGGTGGTCAGGAAGCAAATTCACATAGTCAATAATACATTGAGCTGTATTATGATAGAAACTGTTCTTGGTTTTAGTCTCAGAAATCATCAAATTATAGCGATGAACAGGGAAACACAAGCGCTTATGGGGTTACTTTGTTTGTCTCCTTGGCTAGAAATTATGGGTTTTTTTCTCCTTATGTCTTAAAACAGATAAAATTAATTCAAAGCTTTTATGGTATTCTGTTTAGAAGTTAAACTGATTTTCCCAATAAGATTACCTTAGCCAAGAATATTTTCTTTCATTACAATGAGAGTAATTATACTAATATTATTTGGCTATGCTCAGGATCTGATTTAGAAGCAGTCCATTTTATGAAGTAATACTGGTAAGTAATACTAGAAGTAACACTATGAGTTGTGAATTTTATTTTGATAGTTCCATTGAAGGTCACACAGAGCAACTTACAGATATTCTGCCACAGACAGCTTGTTTTCATTTATATATAACTTGTTAGCTTTTTAAAACAGCTTAAGAATGAAAAGCGTTGGGCAAATGAGGATTGCAAGGTCAATACTTTTCCTTTAAAATGATAATTTTTATAAAAACCAGTAATTTGTACAGAAAATGTTACCTTATTTTTCCAGTAATAATTCTGCAATCTATCTCAGTCCAAGGTGTAGATCCTCTCAATGTGATTATCACAGATACAGTTTTGAATTACAATGCAAAGCACAATTTACATCCAGAGAAGAAAATGAATACTAATAAAAATAAATATCTGGGTAGTGTATCCATAAAATAAAATAAAATTTGAGTAAATCTCCTTCCATGAATAAATGATGTGTGACAAGTTCATAATTACTTTATTGTGATAAATATTGAATTAGTGGAGTAAATTATTTTGTGCTTAACTTTTGATAAGTTACAAAATAACAGCATGTTATCAGTTGATAATGCAACTTGAATCCAACCCAAACAAAATCTATATTCAATACATAATCTCACAGCTGCAGCATTGCAATGGCCTAAACCAATAAAAATTCAAGTTCAGTTGCTCACTGAGATACTAAGGTATTGGAAAAGAAAGAAATGCCATAAGTATTAAGACTTCTCCTTTTTTTTCTTGCGGTATCTTCTGCTGAAATGTTTTTCTCTGAGTAAGATTTTAATTAAGAAAGTCTCTGATGTAAGCTTATGTCTTCTTCTTAACGGGCCAAGAAACTCCATTTTTTACTACCTTGAAAGAATAAAAGGTAATACACTGAGATGACAGAATTTTACCTTATTTAATACAAATGTATGGAGTTTTTCTTGCTTCTCTATTGGTGGCAGATGTGTAAATTGTTCATTGATGTATAAGCTGCTCTCAAACAGAATGAGCAGCTCACCTTCCTTAATATATGGGTATTCTCACATCCTCAGGGAAATGTAAATGTAGTTTCAGGCCATTCTTATGCAGACCAGCCACTTCATTAGCTGGTCACAATTCCACTGAGTCTTCTTGCTGGTAACACATTCCTTTTTCCTTTTTTCTTTTTTTCTTTTCCCCTGAAGGGTACTTTTCACAGACATGGAGAACTTTTCACAACATAGACTTTCTCTCTCCTACTAAAAATCTTCTTTCTAATTCTACTGATTCATAAAGTCCTCAGAACTTGCATTCTGATGAGTGGAACCTAATTATGAAGTAGGAATTAGCAAGTTTAATGTAGCACTGCAAAGCTCTGATGTTCTGGAATACAAAAATGCAGTCTGTAAGGAGTGTGCTCATGTTGATACTGCACCATGACTTTAGACTGTATTTGTTTGATAACCAAAAAAACTCATTCAAAAGTGTTTGCAGTATTATCTAAAGAGGTAAATGTTCCTAAAAAAGCTCTATTAAAAAGTCTGAAAGGCCAGAAGCTGGAAGACGAGGAAGAGAAAAAAACAATTGTAAGTAGAAAGTGACATATTGGCAAGAAAAAAAAAAAAGAATGACTAAAGCAGTTACTTTGCCATCCTCATGCAGGGATATCTGTTCATAAAGACATGAAAACATGTATCTGTATTCAAATTTTCTTTCAAGACATGGGGTTTTCAATTTATTGAAAATGAAATGGTCCTCAGTAAAGGGACTGGCATGTGGATACACATGTAAAGAACCTCTGCAACCCAGTGCCAACAGAAAAAAAAATCCATTTCTTTAGAAAAATAATATTACTAGGAAAAATTAATTTGTCACTGCAAATAAGCACATGCATCTGAAGTCTAAGAAGATCTTTTGTCTCTGATAGCTTACCTGTATGCTGTAAAATCTTTCAGAATCCAGCAAAGACACCTCACCACACAGGGAAATTCACTTTGGGCTAGGAAAATGTATTTGCTGTTTAATCAACAAATGCTTATCACAGTCCTCAAATTTTTCCTTTCCCTTCTTTTAATTTATGATATTTCATTTAATTGCTTTCTTTCAAGTATATTCTTATCTTCCTAATTTTTCCTGATAGGTTCATCAAAATTTTAATTTTGTTTTTTTTGGGGAGGCTATTCTTCTTGTTCAGGTTTGTTTTTCATCTTACAGTTCATCATGCACTAAACTGATGCCAGAGGCACAAAAATCCAAAAGAGAATGAAAATGCACCTCAGAAAACAAAAAGACATCTATCATCCCTAAGTCCTTTTTGACAACCATCAGCAGGGTCATGTTTAACACAAGGGTCGGAGAAAACAGGATTGTGCAATCCTAGTTGGGCCACCACTTCTTATGGAGAATTGATATGTCTGCATTTTTATGTTGCACCTAGCAAAAGGGAAATCAATAGCAGAAATGGCTAGACATTGTTTAATATTTTTTATTCCTAGCTGGATTTATGTAGAGTTGTTTGCTGCGTAATTGGACATGACACTGTAGAATACTAAAGCAGTCAACTGGCCTTGGAAAAATAAAAAGTCTTCTTATTTGATGGTATTCAAAGAATGGTCAAATTACAGTTATTAAACCTTGATATGGACAAAAACAATAGTTCTAATCTGGTGCAACAATCAAGATAATCAAGAATTCTGAAAAAAATGGTGATATAAGAAGGGATGTTGATTTGTTCCCATTGATACACTGATTTAAAACTTGATTAATCTGAGCTGGGGTTTGAATCATTCCTAGAAGTGGTTGCCAGGGCTAAAATTTGGATAAGGGCATGAATGTAGAGAGTGTTACTACTTGGCATTTTCACAAATCTTCTCTATCAAAGCTTCATTCTCTGGCTGACTCTCATGCAATAAATCTGCAATGTCTTGTGTTTGTTTGCTCAATAACTTACAATTTGACATTCATAATTCTGTGAGTTTTCTCTTTCTTCTGGCTCTGCCTTAGTAAGAAATCTCTCTTTAATAACACTAGGGAAAAGTAATTGAAAATATGGCCTTAAAAAAAAAAAAAAAGAAAAAAAAAGAGGTTTTTATTTATTCTGCAAGACAAAGCCAAGACACTCATCCCAGATATTCTTGACAGTGAGAATGATAGAGGATGGATGTTATTTTACTGGGCAGCCTCTTGCTTGTGCTCTAGTTCTCACCACAACACAATGCCTACACTCAAGAAGGGGAATTTGCACATGTCAGTGTCCTAAGGAGAAAAAACCCAGATTTTATAATAGCAGTGTTTTGAAATTCAGTTATTACAGAGAGGTTATATGCAACTCCTCAAGCCCAGAGGGACTGATGAGGTGGGGGTGTGGGAAGCGGAGCAATTTATTTATTGATACAGTAGTTCCTGAAATATCAGTTGTGTGAACAAAAAGGGTATTCCTTACAGAATGGTAGAAAGTAAATGGACTCAATAAATGCAATAGTCTGAAGCACTCAGACATTTCTGTCACTTATGAAGCAGAAAACATAATGGTCTTTTGTTCAGACAAAGGTGGATTAAAAATTAATCACCATATTAAAATATGAAAATCATGAATAAACAAAGATCGTGGTCTGACAAGACATTTGAGACAGAAAACAGATCAATAATTGGCCCACATAAGGAAGGAAACTTTCCTTCAAGGTCTTAATCTGCTGAAAGAAATGATAATGTAGCAGGCCTGACAATATAAAACTAAGATTTTAATTTAATAATCCTAGATTAAACATGAAGTATGTTGAACTCTCATGTATTATTATATCTGCTTGAAGCCCTGTTTCTCTTTTACTGAAAGTAATGGTGAAAATGGAAGGGTCCCCTTCCTGCTCTCACACTCCATTGGCAAATGATGATTACAAAGGTAGCCATAAAATTCTTCCCATACTACTATGTATGAGCTATTTCCTGTGGGACCTCAACAGTAATCATTTGTCTTAGTGGAAGTTATAACCTCTGCTGGGTAAAGGCTCCCACAGCTTTACAGAGAAGGGATCATTTTTTGGGGTTTAACTTAAGGAAAAATCTGGTACGTCTACTGTATTTTTCTTTGCAATGGAAATATTTGTCTGGACAATTTGGAGATAAGCAAAATGCAAGGCTTAATATTCTCAACCCACTTGAATATGTATGTAAAATCATTTGGTAACAAAATATCAAATGCTAATGGTAACACAAAATTGGTCCCTTAAAAGAGGAATAAGGACACATTTTAAAAGAAGATCGGAAATGTAATGGCAGGAAATTACTATAGTGGATCTGAGCTGTTAAAGTAGTTTGTTTCAGCTTGTAAATTACACCAAATTATATACCTTCCTTTTTTTTTTCTTCTTTTATATTATATCAGTAATATCCAGAATATATGAATATTTTTCTTCCTTATTATTATTATCCTCTGATTTCCATTAATTTTTTACTTTTTGACCATTGTTTTCCTTCACTTATACTTCCCCCCAACTTTTTATTTACTTTTTATCAATTTGAGAATAATATGGATAATTTCTCATCAATCAATGTTCTAATTTCCTAGATTCTTTTTTCTTTTCCTTGCATAAACCTTGTCTTAATTTGATATGATTATATTGATAATCCCAAAACAAGCTAAACTGCATAACACAATGTGATGTTGCTTCTCAAATTGGTCCTAGGACAAAATCTTTTAGTGTAAAGCACGTCGTCATATAAACAAGGAACTTGATTTGAATAATTGTATGAAAAGAATTCCTTTGTCCTGTGGAAGTCAATACTTTTGTGAGAAAGATGAGAAAAATAAAAGGAAAATAGAAGAATCATATATATACATGCAAAAACCCCAGCATACAATTAATGCGAAAAATCATCAGATGGCTATTAAGAAATTGGAAATAAGAAGCCCCTAAATATAAATAATATAAATGGGAAAAAGTAGCATATGAGTTAGCACTTGAGGTGCAGTTCTTTGTAGACAAATAAACAGCAAATGAATTTTCAAAGTTAAGTTCAGCAGAGCAGAAATATAGGCCCTAGTGAGAAAAGGTTTCTGTGCAGGGAACCAAGGCTTATATTAGCACATAATAAGGGGAGAGCTCATGGCATGCAGAGTTCATAGATTACCATTAAATAATAAAGGAGGTAAACTAATAGGATCAAACATTAAGCGCCAAAGAAAAATACTGTTCAAAATTCATTTTCAAAGCAGAAGTGTACATAAGACATCTGAAGGGAAAATGAGATTTCTTGCTAATGGCAGTAAGGACATGTAGTGCCATGAATGCAGTGGCTGAGCAAGCACAGAAGCTGAAAGCTAGAGGTTCACTATAGTATGCTAGGTGTATTATTCCAAGAAAAATTAAAGCAAACACTGTGACATGTCAGGCTTGCAGTGGGCATCATTTTCATCTTGTTGCCTAAGTGCAAAACTAGGGAAGATGTTAATGATATGTCATGGCACAGGCCTTCTGGCATGGACGTCTTGCACACACCATCAGAAGAGTACAAGGTAGGCAGTGGGATGTAACTGTAGAATACAGCAATCAACAGGGGTCATGCTGTGCTCTTGCCCACAAGGAAAGTTAAGAAACATAAAATGTTGAAGTTAACATGTTAAAATTGGTCTAAAGAAAATCCTCAGATTTTCCAATACATCAGAGTAATTGCATCCCTGGAACTGAATTAAGAAAAAAGGTAGATCACAGTGAACCACTGCTTGTATCTCTATTCGTATGATTTGGCACATTCATTGAATATTCAGTTATCAGAGACCATTAATTAGAGTGTTCAAGAAAAATGACAATAATTAGATATCTGTGTAATAAGATAAATCTAACAAAAATAACCCTGAAATGGAATCAGTACATGAAAATGGATCTGCTCATGGAGCCTAAACAAGGTATCCATAAACACAAGCAGTTGAAAATAAACAAGCATTGCTTTGACCAGACATTAACTTATATTGGATATCTACCAGAACAATGGCAACTCAACTGTCTATACCTCTGGTGCCAATTTAATGCCTGTAATATATGAATTTTCACAAATAGGGCCAAATAATTTTGACATTAGATGTATTTGGATTTTTTTTATTAGGAAAAAGGAGGAATTATGGGTAAGTTTGATGTACTCAGAAGATAAGCAAATTATTAGATTGAACAGGCCTTTGAAACAATAATAAGAAAACTTGACAGTTCTCCTTTGCTGTATTGTAACATCACTTCCCAAATGAACAAGGTAATCAGACCCAAAGTGTAAAGACAAATAAGGAAGAAGTAGCAAGCTAACCACTTTCAGCACTCCAAAGATGGCACTTCAAAAGACTATTCAGCATACTGAATTCCACTGCACAAGAGACATTCCAGAAGAGTGACATGTTAGAAGGTCTGATAGAAGTCAAAGTAACTTTTATGACATTATAGCACATTTCAGTGCAAGAAAAGTGCACAACAAAAACTTAATCGCAGTGTTTACAAATGCAGGAAATGTCACCTAAAACTGAATCACAACAAAATGCAAATCAGAGTAGCTCATATGAATTACTTTGATCGTGCCTTAAAAAAAGAAACATTAGATCTGTTCCAAAATAGTGAAAACAATAAAGCATTTAATAGTCCTCACACCATCCAAAAGAGCTACAAATTTGAGATTATGACCAGCTAAAATCCAAACTCAGGCTCAAAGAGCATCTCTGAGAAATGGTAAGTCTGGTGCTGAAAGAGTGAAGGGAATGTAGTTGTTTCAGTATAATGATCTTCACCAAGTCTGAATGATACCATCACTTCTGACAGAAAAAAACATGAGTTACAGTGAAAACGGAGTATAATAATAACAATTATCAAAGTACTGATAGATACTTCCCTGCATCTATAAGACAATGATAACAGCAGGAACGGTTCAAGAGATATCAATGCAGAAGCACAGAAACATATTTTGTGTCTTCTAGTAAGTATTGTAAGCTACTAGTAGTAGGCTCTTTGTATAGGTCCAGCTGCATGCAAATGACAGCAAATGATGCAGATTTTGTATCAAGATATCTGTATTTGGAACATAAAGCCATCATATTTTGATTTTAATACATCCCAAGTGAATGAGAGGAGTGAAAGATTAATCTGGATTGCAGATTTTCATTTGCACACTTTTACAGAAGAAGGTGACAAAAAAGAGGTGGAGCAATATGGATAAAATACTATAGTGTTTATCAGTGTTTGCCAGTAACTCAGGACGTTGGATAAGAGAATAAAGGAGTGACAAAGCAGTGAAGTTATGCCTTTCAAAGGTAGAAATAAGGTAATGAGAATTTTGAAATAAAAAATTCAGATTTGCCTAAAGAATGTGACTGTGTCTGACTTGTAAAAGCATTTCAGTGGAATCAGTCTGCAAACTATTTGTGAATGTATGGTACAATGCTAAAAGCAGCTAAGAGGTTTATTTTATTTATGTAATATGGACATGTAAGTAGAAAAGTTGCATTTGTACAAAGTATCTGAGGTGGAGCTGCGAAGAACCCATGGTAGTCAGTGCTGCACTCCAGAAGGCTCTGATAAGAGCAGGCAGCTGCTTTGCTTGAGCATGGAGGAAACTGCTATTTGCTGATAGTTTGTTACAGTCACGTCTTTAAAACCTGAACAAAGCAGTATGTTTGTCAGCGTGGCAGTGAGTCAAATCATGACAATTTCCACAGACACGGTATTTGCATTTTGGATCATGGACTACGTAATGCTTTCGCATACATTTTGAAAAAATGTGAGTGAGTGGATTTATGCCTCTGCTGTCTGTGCTATCAGCTCTGCTACTAATGGCCCAACAGAATATAACATTCAAATAGTTATAACCTCTGTTTGCTAAACTTAAGCCCAGCCAGAGACTTGTCTTCACAGCCGTGAGTGAGAGGGTTCAGACACGTGATTTTCTTTTGCAAGTCTTTTAATAACCAAGAAATGTAAATCATGGCGCAGTACAATGGATCTGGCTGATAATCACTCACACTTTTCAGAGGAATTTAGACCTGGAAGGAATATCTTATGAGGAATGGCTAAGGACTTTACATTTATCTAGTTTTGAAAAAAGTAGGATGACAGGCTACCTCATTGCATTCCACAGCTTCCTGAGGGAGGGAAGTAGAGAGGAAGCTGCTGATGTCTTCTTCCAGGTATCCAGTGACAGAATATGGGGAATGGTTCAAGGCTGCACCAGAGTAGGTTCAAACTAGACACTTGGAAGCATTTCTCTCCTGGGAGGGTGACCAAACACTGGAACAGTCTTCCTAAAGAGGTTGTTAATGTTCCAAACCTAACAGTGTTTAAGAGGCTTTTGGACAAATCCCTTAACAATATACTTTGAGTTGGTCAGCCCTGAAGTGGTGAGGCATATAGACTAGATCATCATTGTAGGTCCCTCCCAACCGAAATATTCCATTCCATTCCATTCCATTCCATTCCATTCCATTCCATTCCATTCCATTCCATTCCATTCCATTCCATTCCATTCCATTCCACAGTAACTGATCAGTGGCAAACTTCTTCTGTAATTAGACTGGTAGAACACAACAGATCTTATGGAAACTATTAAAGAGTGGAGTTTTCTAGCACTTGTTACCCTCTGGACAGCACTCACTGCAGCATAGTCCATGTATGTAGAATGTGTGGTCTGAATATAATCTAAAGAAACAGCAGATCCCATAAAGACTGCAGCATTGCTACGAGTAGCAGAACTATTACAGGCACTGGTGTCTCACCTGCAAAGGCAAATAACAATATTTGTTTCAGCTACGATGGAATTTTAGCTGAAAAAGAAGACAGAATACAATATGTACTGATGCAGTTAATAACTAGGGCACTAGCAATGTCATCTACAAAGCTCTTGTACTTAAAGAGAACATGCCTTCCTCACAGCTGGATAGCAATACTCATCGTTACTTTATGAGAAGCACAGGAAGTCCTTCTACTTTTGGCTCCCAGTGAGAGTGTCCTAAGTAAGTTTCTAAGAATATATGTAAGCAAATTTGGAAAAGTCCTATGTCCTTTTTCTTAGCCTCATGGGTAGTATGGCAGGTGTATCTAAGCAGGCCAGTGAAGCATAAGGCAAAGGTCTGGGTGTGATCTCCTTGGTCACTGAGTCATCTTGTGTTAATCATCAGTCCCTTCTACGGGGCCAAATACCTGGTGTAATCCCACCAACAAAATTATACAGCTTCACTGTGAATGTAGGTTAGATTTCTTTTCCGGGCATTCTTGAAAGACAATACTTGTCCTGCACTGGAAAGCAGTGGCTGTGAGCACAGGTCTGTCCTGCTGCAGAAATTTCAATGCTGCTCCAGATCACAGCAGTATGGATCAGAGAGACAGGACTGTGATAGTGAAGAGAAACTACCATCAGCTGCTTGGTAAGAGTCGGCCTACTTTAAAACTTCCTTGGGCTCAGTCCAAGATGTAACTCCAGCAGTGGCAGAAGGAACAGTGACAAGTTAGAACATATTTTAAAAGCACAGAAAAATATAACTGGCTTGAATGTGTTTTGAATTTAGTGTATATATCAGCATAGTCCAGCTGTTCTTCCTTGTTTTCATTTTCTGATTTGTACTTTGAAATTTTAGTTGGCCCTTATAACATAGAGGGTTTTACTGTTAAAGAACCAATGAGGCTACTTTATAATTTTTTTCACCTGGCAGCTAAGCTATCTTTAAAAAAAAGGTTCAGAAATGCTGAAGAAAATGTAGCAAAAGGTGACAGCAGTTCTTTAATTCGGTTCTCCATTATTTCAAATCTATTCAGTATTCTTTGTAATACTGCCACCCATAATGACTGTATTTGGAATTAACATAGGTTTCATGTGTAATTCAATGGGTATTCAGCGTAACTTAGCAACAGTTAAAGCATTTTTTTCTTCTGTAAACTAGAGCATGGCTGTCGATGGTTTCACTTGGTAGACTGGGAGGCACACATTCTGAATTCCTGAATTTCCCAATTAAATGTGTAAGATGCAATTTATTTATAATGCAGACTTTATGTTGTTTATCAGAAGTTACACAAAGGATAAATAAATCTAGCACCAAACCTCTGGAAGCTTTTAGGACTGTCTGGATCATAACATGGGAATATTATTTGAACCATAAAGGTTAAGTTCATAGGCAATTAGAGTTGCTGGAATGGAAAAACCTTTTAAAATATACAGTGTTCACACATCTCTGCATCTCAAGGTTTTTTATATGTGTGTGGATGTATTTTGTATAGCAAATGTGGTAGAGGAGGCATTTATCCTATAAATAGATTTCTCTCATGGCTCATGCTGTGTGTGGCAATATGTTCTAACTAAATATATAGTCAAAAGAAGTTTTACTGTATTAACCCAGTTTAAGTAATGAATTAGAGCAAGTAAATACATTAAAATTCTTTTCCTCAAAAAGTAAAAAATTGTGCAGAAGAATACTCAGTTTATATATTCAGAACAATTTATAAAAGTTCATAAAAGGCTACAGATTATCAGGATGATCTCACCTGCCTATAGATCATTGATTTGCAGTATTTAAGAGGCAATATTCAGGTTTGAGAGTCTTACTGAATATCTTGGTTTGGAAGCTGAACTTCATGAAGTTTTCACTGGCTCACATCTCAAGCATGTGGAGGTCTCTCTACAGCATGATGACCACATCAAATTTGCACTTGATCCCACTGCCCAGGACGCTGACAGTGCTGAACAGCACCAGTGCCAATACTGCCCTCTGAGAAGTGCCACAAGCCACTGCTTTCCACCGGGACATTGAGCTGTTGACCACAACTCTTTGACCAATTCCCTATCCACGGAGTGGTCCATCCATCAAAGCCACGCCTCTCCAATTTAGAGACAAGGATATCATGTGGGACGTCAAATTCTTTGCATGAGTCCAGGTAGATGACACCCGTTGCTCTTCCCTTATCCATCAAAGATGTAATTGCATCACAGAAGGCCACAAGATTTGTCAGACATAATTTATACTCAGTGAAGCTCTGTTGGCTGTCACCAACTACTTCACTATTTTCCATGTGCCTTAGCATGGTTTCTGGGAGGATTTGCTACATGATCTTCTCAAGGACTGGAGTGAGACTGATTGGCCTGTGGTTCCCCAGGTCTTTCTTTTTCCCGTTGTTGAAATTGTTTCCCCTTTCCCAGTTAATAGGAATTTAACTGGAGTGTATGATTTCTCAGATACGACAGAGAGAGGCTTAACCATGTCATTTAGCAGTTTCCTCGGGACTGGCAGATGCATTTCATCAGGTCGCATGGGCTTGTGCACCTTCAGGCACCTTAGATGGTCTGGAACGTGATCTCCACCTACAGCTGTCAGTTCTTCATTTTCCCAGTCCCTGCCGTTTCATTTCTGTGACTTGTGTGATTAGCTGGAGCATTTGCCAGTGAAGACTGAGGTAAGAAAAACCTCTTTGAGTACTTCAGCTTTTTCCATGGTTTACCTGGTTCCAGGTAACTAGGTCTCCCATTTCTTTCTGGAGATGGCCTGTTTTCTCTAGGTTTCCTTTTACCACCAACATACATAAGAAGCTTCTCTTTTTACCCGTAACATCCCTGGCCAGATTTAACTCTATCAGGGCTTTAGCTTCCCTAAGCTGATACAAGTCTGTATACTGAAGAACATTGTTTTTCTTTTATTAGTATGAAAACAGATTTCACAAGAGGAAAAAAAAAAGTTAACACATAAAACACAAACAAAAAAGAAAGATCTGACCATTTTTTCCCCTGTATTGTTAAATGGATAGGATTGCATGATTTTGTGTTCAAATACATTTCATTTTAGAATTTTCAGGAAATTTTGAATTTTGTTGGTTGACGACTGTCTTACGAGTGCTCAGTGGTGGGCAGAGAAGCTTTCAACATAGTGTTTCAGTATTTTATACTTCCTATTCTAAATGCATCCCAAAAGTTGGGATTGTGTTTTCAGGGGACTTTGAGTCTCTGTATGTGCATTTTGGCTGTGTATTTAGGTTGGCTCATGCTTCTTTTGTCTGTGCATTTCTAAATTTTCAGTGCCCCTAAAAAAACTCAGCACCAGGAAAAATAAAACAAGAAAAAAACTGCTAAATTTTTCTACACTGACTCAGTCAATTGGGAATGAACTTCAGAAGTATAAATGGAGCAACATCGCCTTGGAACATTTGTCAGTGTTGTTGAGCTTGGCAACCCAATTGTCACAGGAAGAGGAGCAACAAGATAAAGTGATATTATCAAATATGTGGAATGTCAGGAGTAGCCATATTTTTATGACCTTAAAGAAATAATCAGTCATTGGTTCTTTTGAGATCTGAGTATATAGCTAAGATGAAGTATGAAAACACACACATGCTGGTCCCACAGCAGAAGTGAAACAAAACCAAATATCAATCTGTTTTCAATTTAATTTTTTGTAGTGTTCATGAAATAATGTCTTAAGAAAGACATCACTGTTAATTTTGCTACTGAAATAATTTATAATGCATATTCAATATTTTTACTGTTGAGTAAACACATAATCTCATAAGCATCCTATCCTGCACTGCAGTTCATGAGGTGTCAAAATGATCTAGAGAATTTTTGTTTCATTTTTCTAAATAATGTAATTGGTACTCAAGAAAAGAAAGAAAAATATGTTTTTACAGAGAAAAAAAAATATTGGCTTCCATGTGTTTCTGGTAGAAATTACCTCAATATAGATTGAAAATTGATGAATGGTTGATAAATTTTTCATAGACTTGAGATGAGATTTGCAGCTGAATATTCAAGCATCACCATTTCAACTGGAAATTAAAGTCATTGTCAAAAAGGCTGAATATGAATTATATCCATGAAGTAACACACAAACTCAAAAAAACACTAGGAGAGAAGGGAGTAGGTGGAAAGGACAAGAAACAGAACTGTTACTTAGCTTGTCCTTTTAGGGTGAAATTATCTCAAAAAGGATTGAAGGAACATTTCTTCTGTGACAAGACAATATCTGAGAGCTGTTAAACAACTCCAAACAACCTTCCTGGTACGAAATGGACACGTTGAGGCAACCAGTGCCAAATCTGCCCATTAAGTTAGTGGATCAGGTAATAAAAATATCACACAACATCGATGAGACACATAGGCCAGAATTACATACTATGGCAAACAACCATTTGTTTTTGGTTCCTCATTGAAGTATCCTGAATTCAGATCTGCTGGATAGAAAAGTAACCAAACATCATCATCCTTTTTCTTATCAACACAGGCCTCTGCATCTCATTCATTTTTAATGCACTTCATACCCAGCCTTTTCAAAACTATCTCGTTGACATGTGTGAGTCCATAGTGTTATTTTACAAAAACTCATCAGATTTTGAATCTAAAAATCAATCAGAGGAAACTGGCAATTTTGTTGTGTGATGGAGCAAAAGTGGGGCAGAGGTCTTCCATCATTCTGCACATAGTGAGTGCAGGCTGTGTCTTTTGCATCAGCAGATCCTAGAAAAATGGCCTTTTTTCATGAACAAATAAACAAATCTCATGAGCAAATACTATTTAAACAAACGAGAATTATCATAAACATCATCAAAAATGAATCTAGCTGTCCTAAATGTGTTGATTGTAATTTCTAAAACAAGCTATTGTAATCTTACTTGTCTTCCAAACTTTGATTTGGATATCTCTGATGTATAAAAAAAATTACATATTAATTCCTGTTTTTTTCTTTCTCCAGTTTTCTCTCAATCCAAAGAAAAAGTCATCCACTCTGTATGTGTCTTGCACCTTCATTTGTGGGAATACAAAAGACAAAAGACATTTAATCTTTTATAATCAGATACAGTTATCTGGGCATTTGCATTCCTTGATACTCAAAGAATATTGGGTTATTTATTTTGCTGAATATTACATTACATACGCTTTATAACATCTGTACTTGGGTCATCTAACCTATATAAAAGCAAATAATTTTGTTTAATATATATTATATTCCCTTTGGGCATGCTGCAATAAAGGTGGCTATTTTTTTATATATAATTTCCATACTCATTTAGAAATAATTTTCAGAGCCTAAGTACCTTTCTGTGTAGTACTTTTCTCACATCTGTCTTCTTTAAGTGATTTGTATTCTTTACATAAAATGAAGAATCTGGAAGTTAATGAATATCAGCTCATCCTTTGCTCTTGTTAAACACTTCAAAATATTCCCTCAGAAATTATTCTGCTTCCATTAGTAGAAGTTTTGAATCCTCAAGACAGAAAAGATTATTGTTGCTTTTGAAGATTGCTTCTCTCTGACTTCCTGTAGTGACACTAGACTTGAAGCCAAAAGCTTAAGAAAAATAATAAAATAGGCAAAATGAAGCCAAAGGAAAAAAGAAGAAATGACTGAGTCAAATAACAGGAGTAAGATAAAGCCTGTGGACCCACTAGATGCTGGATGTGGAGAGTGTGGTGGTGCTTCCCCCCGCCTCAAGCTGCTCCATGATCTGAGAAATGCTCATTATTCCTCAGCCTTTACTATCTGCACCTGGGCTGAGTTTCTCTAGAGCTTATCACAAACACTCTCTGTTCCCAGGGACTGGTGATGTCTAATGAGCTCCTGGATTTTAACAAACAGCCTTGGAAACTTATTTTTATTGCCTGAATAACAACCCAAATGGAATAACATTTTCGTTATCAAACTTACAAAGAAAGTTACTGACCCACGCTTGTGGCCAGATTGGAAAATAACTTTGACTGAAACCAAATTTCTAGTGACCCTATAAGCAGCAGTCCTAAGTGAGATCCTTCGAGCTCTCCTGGACCACAGCAGGATGCAACCAGCAACCTCCCTCTGAGTGGGATACCTCTGAGAGCTAGTAAGGTCTCAAGTTTGCTACACTTGGATGATCACTGAATGCTGATGATGGATCTTGGGCTGATACCCCCACTCCTCCAGACTCAACCCTTCACCCATTAAGAAGATGCAAAGTCATCCAAAGTGAGTACTTTATGGAACTCAAGGGGAATTTCTCACCCCTACCCCAGCCCCCAAGTAGAGAGTTTTGGGTTTATTTAATTTTTTTTTTGGATTTTGGATTTTTGTTTGCTTTTTCTCTATGTGTTTTACCATCTAACATGTAGTAGAGTGAACCTGGACAACAAGCTTTGTTGTGCTTTCATTTTTATATTAAACCTGCTTTTGCTAATACCTTTTCCAGTGATTCTTTAAGTGACCTTAAAGAACACATTCACCACATGGTCCAGAGGTTATATCTATGCTTTGGCAATTTCCTTCTGTACATTAGGGAATAAATGCCCTGTTAAAGGAAAGGCTTTTTCAGTCTTTTTTCACTTTGTAATCCTTTTCTAATCTTTTAAAAGAGCGCTTTAATTAGATCTCAATATTTTCTAGTAAACAACTTAATTCTTTAACATCTATTTCTGACCAGTGCAATTGTATGTTTCACCTGAGTGACATAAATCTATGAAAATTGCCTTTTGTGGATAGAGAAAATACTATTTATGATTGCCACTGATGAGACATTATCAGACCAGAAATTTTTCAAACTTCATGAAGCTGTGGTGCTACTGAAAAACAACAATATCACTAGCAGAGTGTGTATAAGATTTGTCTACCAAATTCATACTTGGTATCTCTTCACCTCTAATTTTCAGTTAAAAGTGTATTATTGCAGCTAGAAATCCAGGAAACAACTAGTATTCAGCTGTAGTTATCATGACCTCTGAGATACTCTTCATTTGGTAAGTTTTCTCATTGAATAAGTACAAAAGGTAAAAGAAATCATTATGATATTTCTGAAATGCAGTGTATAGTCAAACATTATATTACTGAGCTCCTCCTCATACCGTGCTCTCCTGCGGTCTAATGCAAGAATGTTTTGGTCCTAAGTAAAATGTGAATACACTCTGAACTCAAAGGGGTCAGAAGAACAGTGGGAATTCCTACAATTTTGTACCATTTCAGAAGGAATTAAACTAAGGATAAGCGGTGAAAAATGCAACAAGGAGTGTTCTTGGAGACAGCAGTGTGACATGAATAAGCAAGAAAGAAGAAAAAATAACAAATTTAAAAGAAACATCAAAGTGTTAATATTTTTAGAAATGTCTGGATTATGATTCTCAAGATCTAGTAGTATAAGAACATTCTCAACAGAAGACAGTCTAGGGTCCAGTACTTCATCAATCTTTGAAATGATAGTCTTATGTAGAATCAGTCTTTGCTTTATAAAGAACAAGACTCTGTTGGGTTAATAGCAGAAAATAATGGTTGCAGTTCCTTTCTGGGCATTATGTATTCCAGTCCTGTGTCCCATCAAGCCCATCAAACTCCACCAACCTGCTCCAATCATCTTCTAATCTGCTTCCTCAAAGCTTCCTCTGATCTTCCACCAGACCTTTGGAGCAAACACAGCAGGTGTTCCATCTTCTCTCTCCCTGGAATACAAACAGGAAGAAGGACATGGAAAACAGAAAGGAGAAAAGAGGTGCTATCATTTGCCTGCAGAGTTCAGAAGTGAAACAAAATTGCTCTAACATTTGCCACTTTCCTGATTCTCTTCCTTTGCTGTTTGTTTCCCAGAGGGAACTGGAAGGACTTTGTTAGGGAAAAAGGCTCAGCCTGCTTTTCCATCAGCAGTTGTTCATTGCTACTCACCAAAAATGTGTGACAAAAAATTAATCAAATGTTTCCTCCTGTCAGGATTAAGACACAGTGCAACATTTGGAGTATTTGTTAGTAGATCCTTATTTGTTTATAACTGACGCAAAAATATTTCCAAGGTTACAGAGAACCAAGGAATCTTCCACATAATCATAACTGTAGAACAATTTTCCAGAAAAATATGCCCATACTAATAAATTTATTTCCAGTCTAAATCCAGAGACTGATTTAAGAAAATGTGTATTCAAGTTATTTGAAATATAAGTATGGAAGTGAACCAGAAATTAATGAAGATATAACAGCGTGGAGGAAAACTTCATTCAGCCTCAGCATTTGCCCTTTTTAAGAAGATGTAGCCCTCATATTGATTTTCTCCCAAAGTAAGGATTCCTCAGAACTGAAGAAGAGTTTTTCTTTTTTAGCACCTTTTGTTCATAATTTCTGAGAGAGAAAACCAGAGGTAACAATGTCCCAGACACTGCAGCTGCAGAGTCAATATTCTCATTTCAGTAATATTTCTAATTTCACTGACATGGACATTTCTAAAATATTTTCACATAGCACTTTTCCTGTTTCGTACAGCCCTTAATTCCTAATTTCTAATTCAGATGAATGTATTCTTTTCAAATAAATACTTTAAAAATTCAAGGGGTTTGTTTTGGTGATTTTTTTTTTTCTTACTTTTATAATAAATACCTTCTCATTGAATCTTATCTACTAATTTTATATTTCTCCAGACTTCTGAATGTATAACCTAAAGAAAATTATGGTTAGGCAAATCTGGCTTTACTGGATTTTATATGAAAACACATTCATGGTGTAGAAATTCATTCCCACCCTATTCTCAGCATGATAAACTGCACGGTTTCAGTGTGGCATATTAACTCATTCTGTTAAAATGAGGCTAAGATGGAGACATGGCTTCATGGAAGTATGTAAAACAAATGTCTTAAAAAGAGTTATTCTCAAGACCCAAAAGCATTATTGTGAAAATCTTTTGGCATTGGTAATAAAAATGTATGTTGTTCTTTTTTTTTGCATTAGGTGTTTTTTCCCCTCTACCCTAGATGCAAAAAAAGTTCCAACTATTTTCTCAGCTATTAAATTTTCTTAGATCTTTCTCCTCTTTCATGAGATATGTAAAGAGTGGTTTTTCATAAGTTTTTTTGGTGGGTTTTTTGGGGGGTTGATTTTTTTTGTTTGTTTTGTTTTGTTTTGTTTTGTTTTTTGAAAAGCAAGGGGTGATGTGGGAGTGAGTGGGAGGAACTCTTTTGCTTCTGAGTCTTCTGATGGGGAAAATTGCTGAAAGATGAAGCTTTTAAGAGTATATTTACAATTTTCTCTTCATTTCAAAACAAAGACCACTGGCAAGCTTAACTTGGAGATATTAAATTGTAGTTTACTTGGTAATGACTAAAGTAATTCTAAATGCCTTTTAAAATAATGCCATTTATATTTAGCAAGGAAGATCACCAGTCCTGCTAAAGTTCCAGAGCTAATAAACCAGTGTTATCTCCCAGACACGAATGGCTTGATTCAGAGTCATAGTAATGATAAACAATCTAGAAAATCTGTTATTTGATAAAAGATTTACTGAATTTTCTGTTACTCTTGGGCAGTTATAATCTCCATATTTACACCTACTTAATATGAAGTATGACCACAAGAGAAAACTTGAATTCTGTTCTGTAGAATATTTTAATTTCTGTCCAGCTATTTATCACAAAACAAGAAAGAACAAATTATATCTTTGTGAATCCACCTCTGTTTTGGTTCAGGGTAAATTTCTGGAGGAAACTTTTGAATGAGCAGGTTTGACCAGTTCTAAGAAAAAGGAAAGAAAAACAGTCTAGGGAACTTCTCTGCCTCAGCCAGCTAAAAACTAACTAAAAGCAAAGGAGATCTCTGTCCTGCTGTCTGTCCATGCTGCAGTCCAGGAGCTAGAATGTGGAAGAGTCAGAACAGTTTCTGCAAACAAACTGAGCACTTCCTCTTTCCCCTCGCTTCACTCTTGGAACCAGTCTTAGAGATGTAGAACTTAATATCCAGCATAAACAGAACAGACAATTGGGGATACAAGCATCATAAAGTTGCTGTAGGACAACCTCCTATTTTTTGGTGTTTCTCCTAGGCTCATAGGCAATTTAAGCCTCAAATACGGTGATGGCTTCCTTTGTATATAAATCTTTTGTCTCTGCCTTTCAGAGGAATTTTACTTCTGAGAAACCAGTTCTTAAAGCAAGCACTGAGGTATAAGGTATCTAGGTTAGCGTCAGGCACTGAACAGTGACTAACAAACTGCCAGCTGTTTGGCTTTTGGACTGATACTGGCTCCCTGCAAACTATGTGTCAGAGAAATTTCTCATGATTCTTTGCCTGTGCAACATAAATGCCTCATCAAGCAAGACTCAGAAGTTCCACTGTCAGTGATGCTAGAATGGTTCCTTAGGTGGTCATAGTGCACATTGTTTTGCTCATCTTGCTCTAAATATATCAGAACACATAAAGTAACTCCCCTGGTCCTTTTCCCCACACACCCCCCAAAAAAAGGAAAAAAAAAAAAAAAAGCAGGAAGCAATTCTAGTAGGGGAAATACTTGTGCAACCTCTTTTTTCCATGGTGCCCAAGGGAAACAAAATTTTTTTGCCGTCTTCTTTAAAACATAATTCTCCCAATATTTTTTAATTTACGTCTTGTCATATTTAAGAGTCATCATCACTGAAAGCACCAATACAGACTTGACACAGAAGAACCTCCCAAAGGTCAACTGGGATGTTATTCTGGCTAAATAACATACATTTATCTACCTCTTTGCAATATCTATTCTCATGGTTGCGCTCTGTAACTTCTTCACTTTCACACTTTGTTGTATTTCTATCTGAGGTTCTACCTGAATGACCTTTTAAAAGTCCAACTAGTGAAAAATACAGTAGTTCATCAGCTGGAGAGCACACTTCCAGTACACCTTCACACTAGCTCTGTGTTGTTTGTCACAGAGTGGTGCTTAACCTTTAAAACTCTGGGATAGAGTATGGGGATTTCTTCTTGCCTTCTTTGGCAAGTTCCTAACTGATATTAGGCAGAGGCCAGCTGTGAAGTGATGAATGAACAGCACAGTGATATAGCAAAGACAGTTTGAGGTGGGTGAGAGCCCTTTGTAAGTTATATGACTTTACTCAGAAGGATGTGATCTCCTCTGCAACTCCCTGCACTAATGACAATGCTAACAATAAGCACCCTCAGCAAGGCATCAGAGACACTTAATTTTTTACCTCCTCTCCAGGGCAATTTTGACTGAAGCTAGTGACCTTCCCAGCATGCTGCAAAGCATGTCGTTTCAGTCAGAATGTTAGAAAAAGTGTGTAGGAGGAAAGAAGTACTTTTGTGGAGGTTAAATCACCTTGGTGGATGTTGTCACAGTCACTGTTGATGTTAAATGCAGGTGCAAACCGCAGGCAAAAGCCACCAGCCAAAACACAGGGAACTTGTGAATCCATGCTATAATTTGAGCCTAGATGGAGTGACTTTACCCAGTGCAGTTTTCAAAGCTTCAAGTAAGAAAAGCATAGAACCTGTGAAAGCAGTTGCTGACAGGTGTTGTACAGACAATCAGAAGTTGCTGTGCTGAGTTCTAGAGGAAGAACTTCATGTTTCAGGCAGAAACTGCTTTAAATTTCATTGTAGGGGACACTTTTTGTAAGGTTCGTCCTATATTCAGAAGTAACTGTACATCTTTTACAGATACACATAATTACAAGATATCTATTTTCATCTTGCAATACTTGTTAAGTAATTACTTCATTGTGTTAAAAGGCTAGCAAAGAGAAGCATAAATTATTCAGAGAGTTCACCTTTCAGTCATAAAGTTTGAGAATTAAATTTCTTGGAAAAGCCTAGACATAAGTAATGGCTAGATCCTCTCCCCTTTCTTTCCCTTCCTTCCCTTCCCACCCCTCCACTTCTCTCTCGTCCCACTTTTGAATAAAATTCATATATTTATTTTCAGCTGTGCTCTCAGACTGTATCTTCCTCTGCTAACCCCAGCTTTCTGAAATAGCATCTTCAAAACTCTCTTTCTGAAGGCTGAAATCAGTCCAATTATTTGCTTGCCAATAACGTTTTTTAAAATATTATTATTATTTTGTGACCCAAATGACTCAGAGACAAAAAAATGTCAATGCTTTTTCTATGTTCTCCTCTCACTGGGAGAAAATCCAAGCCCAGCTGCCCTTTCCTACATTGCATAGCACTACTCTCTGCTTGGTGAGGAGGTTTTTGCTTGTGAGCTGTAGAACTGTAAGATTATTCTTAGTTTCTGGATGCATCTCAGATACAAAGAACTCATAATATAATTTGATATCCATTCAGATTAATTTTGAGGTACATCTTTGAGAATGCACTGAGCTATATCTCTAACAACAGAGGCACTGTCAGACTATCAAATTAAGTTTAAAGGTGTTTGAGATGTTTTATTTTGGAAAGTATAAAAGTTATAGAGATAGTTTTATCATTGTTGTTTAACATCTTAATATATGCTACAATGTAATTTTTTTTTAGCTAATGATTATTAATAAAAATTATATAAATTATGGAAAACAGTCTCCTCCTTCCATAGAGAGGAGAATCACCTCTATTACTGGGGAAACACACTAAGAATGCTGCCTCTGTATATTTAAACACAGAAAAGAAATCATGAGGTCACTTAAGAAAATAAATATCACACTAAGTGCATTAGACAGCTCTCCAGTTTTTATATAGAGCATGAGCTTAGTCAATAATATCACCCAGAGACACAAATTACACCCGGACTTTAGATCTAGTACAACTAGTTTCTCGGAAGAAGTGCACTGAGTCTTGCACACAGATTTTCAGTTTTTAGTTTCAAGATTTTGAAGACTGGAGATGAACACATAAATGTACAGTTACACCTTTCATGTTCCTTACCAGAGTGCCTGTTTTGGGCTATCAGTTGCTGAGGTAAACATTGAAGTAAGTAAAAACTCCAGAAGCAGATTTTCAACAGGTGCAACCTGGCTGAGGTTTATTAATTTAGGTGCAATTTTGGTTTGCCTGTTGCTTACATGAGGAGTAAATCCTTAGAGTCACTTACATGAATGTGGAATCAGGGTCGATCCAATAGGTCAACAGCCTTTAGAAGAGAGAGTTAACATTGAAGACACACTCTCATGAGGTCCCAGTAACTTTAGGAGTGACATATTAAGCACAAAGCCTGTCAAAGCCAATATTCTGTGTGTGACTCACGGCACTATCTGTCCCACTGTATGCCTTAATTTTCTTGTTTTAAAACATAAATCTCTACTCTTTTCATCAGAGACTAACTTTGTGGATAAAATACATACAGTGTTTAATTTTTTTAAAGAAGCCCCTTAGTGGAGAATCACAAGTCACTGAACCTTTAGCTTACTGTTAAAGATACTATCTAAAGAAAAAATAGCCTGGCAAAAATTCAGAAAGCATTGACTTTTTTTATATAAATATATATATATTTAAATTTTGAGACATGTTCCTTCACATTGAGATGATCTAGTTGAACTATTTTGTGATTTTCTGAATTTACATGATTAGTACAGTATCAAAAGGAAAAATATACTCAGTGAAACATTTAGTTTGGGTGTTCATACAACACACATTAGAAACAGTGACATTTGTCTCAAAGATCTGAACTTGGCAGATGTCCATGTCCTGGTTTCAGCTGGGATAAAATAAATATTCTTCTTAGTAGCTGGTACAGTGCTGTGGCTTTAATCTAGTATGAGAATGCTGATAACACACTGATGTTTTAATCAATGCTCAACAGTGCTGACTCTAAGCCAAGGACTTTTATACCACCCATGCTCTTCCAGCAGGCAGGTGTGCAAGAAACCAGGATGGAGCACATTCAGGACAGGTGACCCAAACTGGCCAAAGGGATATTCCATATCACAGAGCATCATGCTCAGTGCACAAACTGGGGCAGTTACCCATAATGGGGCCAATCACTGCTGAGGGACGGACTGGGCATTGGTCAGCAGGTGGCGAGCAATTGTGTATCACTTGTATTTCTTGGGTTTTATTCCTCTCTCTGTCTCTCCTTTTCATTACAACTACTAATATTTTTGTCGTTAATATAACAATTATTATTATCATCATTAATGTTTTTAGGTTTATTTTATTTTACTTGGTTTCAATTCTTAAATTGTTGTTATCTCAACCCTCAAGGTTTAATTTTTTTTTTCTTTCAAATCTCCTTCCCTCCAGCGGGCCAATGGGAAAATGAGCAGTATGATGTGTGCTGGTTAGTTTCTTTCTGTGGTTTTAATATGACAGTAGGTGAAAGCCTGTGTTTATTTTTTTTCCTTCTTCTGCAAAATATTTTTACAAATATTTAACAGGCTCTCAAACTAGTAGCATTCAAGGCACAGAAAGCCTTTATTGCGCCAAAGGAATAAGTAGTGAAGTCTAAATAAAGTTGTTCAGATTTCATGTCAGATTTGTAGTGTTTTTCTCTTCTGAAAGAGTAGTTATTTCAGTAATTGTTTTAAACACTGTAGTGTCACTTAGATAAATTGAAATATTTTGAATAATCACCATATGATACTAGAGTACTTTATTTTAAGACTGGTCCTGTTCCCAGTTCCTAGAATAACAATGCCTCATTGACTGATTACTTCGGATATGTCCACACTAGGAAGCTGAACCAAGAATCTGCAGCTGCTATGATTAAATATATACACATTTGTTGTGATTTTTCAACCCAAATCTTATCTTCTGCTCACATGTACTCTCCCTTTTTTGGTTACTATGGTGTAATTACTTCACATCGTAAGCTAAAGAGAAATTCCAAAAGAGATCTCTGATGGAAAGGGATAAATGGATTTCCTGACAATCTTCAGCAATTCCGTAGAAATCATTTTTCTTGTTAACGTGAAGTCTAAGGTAGAGCATCTTTCCATGTTTGGCACTACAAATTTCAAAGCAATGTTCCAAGGTGCCTGAAATGGTTTTAGCAAACTAAAGATTTCTGGTTTTCCACATCATCCACAGCAAGGAGGCCTAACAGCTCAGAGAGTCACTGAATCAATGCTTGCAAGTCCATTCCTTCAAGTTTTATTTGGATAGCTTTAGAGAAAGTCTTTTATCAGGCAGAAGGCTCCTTCTGGCCTTGGACCTGCAAATTTTGAGGTCAAATTACTGTGGGGAGAAGAGGTATAAGCTTGATAACTCAGTGTCTCCAGTGCACGTAGAACTTTGCCTGCTTCATTGTACCACCTGCAACCATTCCTCACATACAACCAAATTCAATTCTGGGAACAGCTCTTCACAGACACCTTAGATTACTTTCAAGTTAATGCTGTATTTTTTTCAGCCATAACATCTACTTTATCTCTTTCAGGTGTAAACAAAACTGTGTCTGGTCTTTTGCCTATTTAATCAAAGCAGTTTTTCCTTCTTTTCTTGCGAGTCTGACTAAATTAACTGAAATGACCTGCAAGGTTGTTGCTATCTCCAGACTGGATCAGAGAATGCAGGCATTGCACAACAATCTACTTTAATCCCATTACAGCCATGTCACTCCTAGGCCTTCATTGTGATTAGACAATTAGATACCAATGGCTTTCTAATGGATTTATTACAAGGCATTAGCTCATGAAAATTCTGCAGTGTTAGCTGCTTGCCTTTTCGTTATAATGAGAAATGAAACACTGTCATGGGAATCTGTTAATTTAATAGCTTCCATAACAATGTTAGGAGTGGTAGTGGAAGAAATTAAACATGATTTGCTGCCGAGGCTAACCTGCTCCATGAGTTGGCCTTGTGGCTATTTGGAGAAACATTTTAGCTATTATATAAGCAAAGGTGATTGACCAAACTTTAAAATGAATGTGGGTTTTTTGCATTCGCAAGAAAAGTGAGTAGCTGAATGTTGTCACATTTAGAATTAGTCAGTAGTTTAGGAGTGATGGAAATAAAGGGGAGGTGTTTTGTTATGGTCTCTGAAAATACCAGCCAGAGTTTAACTTATCAGGAGGAGATGGGGATTGGTGACATCTTACATCTGTGTGCAAGTCACTCCTATTTTGTCACAACAGTCACACTTGCAAAAGTATGACCCAGGGTGGTGTGAGCTTTCCTCAGCACTTTCATGGTTCAAACTTAAATATCTCACATCCTGTGTGTGAGACTCCAGAGCACTCCAGCTCTTAAAACACCTTAAACAATAAACCAGGCAGTTGATTAATTAACAATAAAATATTTACCTCAAAAAGTCCTAATTATGATCTTGATTTCCATGCCATGTATCAGGGAACAAATGGGCTCAGAGTGGGTAGTGGGTAAAATCTTCCAAACGTAGTAATGGTTATTCACTCGCCTTTTTTTTAAAGAGACCAGTGGACAGATGTGTTGCACAGTAGAGCCAGTGCTCATTTTTCACTCTTGTTGGCAGATGGAGAGGAGCCAAGGACTGAGTATGCCTCTAAGATTTTATTACCTAATATTTCCTTTTGCCTGATCCCTGTCAGGCAGCTGTGAGATTCCCTGGATGGCTGATATTTGTGAGCTTGAATGGCTGTGGTCATGACCACAGACATTTTGTGCATAAAGGCTTTCATACTCTAATCCTGTCTCTTGAGTGTTGTTCACAGGCATTTAAAAGAAAAAGGATGATTTAATGTATATTAACATCTGAACCCAATTAGCTAAGCTAATGAGAAAGGTAAACAATACATCCAAGAATTCATCCCTTCTCTGGATCTACAAAGCTCTGAGATTTGATGAAACATTGAGATTTCCCCACAATCTAAAAGTGACTGGTAACTAGACATATTATTTTAAAGTCAGGCATACTGACTCAAAGCATTGAATCCTTGTGCTATGTTTTGCAGATATAACTGCCTTGCTGTTTACTTTGCCCCAAGGATTTTGCCAGTATCCACTGCATTAAAAAATGGACTTCTCTGCCCCCCCTGGCCAGTTTTGCAATTTACAATTTTGAGGAAATTGTACTGTTCCAAGGAGGACCTAACAATATTTTTTCCTTCTCTCTTTTTTAAAGTCTTTTCATCTCCACCATATAAATTCCGGTAGACAACATCCCAAATCTTTGTTTTGATAATACAAAAATCCTATAATATCAACAATTTCAAATTATAAAATATGCCATGTGTGTATACATATATTAGTGTATAAACACAGTGTCTTAAAATTAATATTAACATTTAATCTAAATGTCAAATGAAATTAAATAGGGTGATTCATTTGGAATGAAATGTTTTGGCATTATCAGATTGAAACAAGAAGGATGAAATGATTAATTTTGACACTTTCCTGTGGAAAATTTCTTCAAAATTGAAATGTTCATATAGAACAACTTGATTTCAACAAAACTGAAATTTTGGAGTTGTACAATGTTCTGCTGAAACATTTTTGAGCAGCTGTAGGTGGAGCCTGTCTGTATGGGTATCTCTGTTTGTAAAGTTACCTTTCAGCGAGATGAAGGCTACCAGGCATGTTAAATCCACCATTCACTTTGGAAACTGTTCATGAATTATGCAACTTCATCTGAAGCCAGAGTCACACTGTGACAAGACAGGGTCAGACCACAGCATGAAATATTTTGATATGTGTCCTCCACTAACGAGACTCCCACACAGAACTAGCATAAACATCCCTCCACCTAGAATGATATCAGTATTAGGAATTTTTCCTCCAGGAGGAAAAGCATTTGGGCATCAGATGCACCTGAGCACGTCATCCAAAAGGAGAATTTGGGAGTTATGGCATTTCCTAACAGCTTTACTAGAGCATTTATCTGGTAAAAGCAAACATGAAAGACTTCTTTATAGTGATTTATCACCAATTTCATTTCATAATATGGATGATGACTGGTGGTGGCTCTTATTGTGGCACTTAGTTTACATTGCAACACAAAAGGATACCATTTTCAGAATATAAACCCACCAAGATATGAGAGACATTGCAGGAATGACTTTATGTTTAAGTCAGACAAAAAAATCACACTTGTAAGATACAAAAATAAACATGAAGAGTGTATGTGGATCAAATAAAGCTGTGCTATTGTTAAAGACGACAAATCCTAGCAGCAGAAGCTGGTTTGGCAGCATGATCCATCACCCTGTGGCACAAGGGTGGCTGCAGGGATGGGAGGTGGACCCAACTGGCCAAGGGGCTGTGCAGGGCGTGATGTTGTGGTCCTGACTGTGGTCCCTGGTGGGTTCTGCAAGGCAGGGAAGATGCACTGCCTGGGGAGAAGGGATGCTGGAGTGTTGTTGGAGACACAGGCTCTCCTTCAGAGAGGGTGTGGGTGTGCATGGGTGCGTGTGTGTGCAACCAGTACCACTTGGGACTAGCTGAAGATGGGCTTTAGAAATTCATAAGTGTTTATTAATGGTTTGCATGTCTAGAATTGTGGTTTATCTGCTGAATTACATTGATCCTGAATGTGCAGTGTACTGATTGCTTGTTAAGTATGTGCCATTAATAATTCAAAAAACTGCTTTGGTTTAAATTACATGAGCAGATTTTGCCTGTGACAGATATAAATTGGATAGTTCGAATCTAGGCAACAGCTTTGAGACACAGTTTAAAATTTCCTGTACTTTCATTTATCCTTAAAATCACCAATGATTGATACAAGTCTTCAACTTAACTATATTACTATGTGGCTGTATTATTGAACAGCTTCTTCCTTGACTGAAGTTCGAGTTATGTTCTGCAGCTTATATGTATTGTTTCCACATCAATTAAAATCTTAAAACTGTGATTTCAAATACTATTTTATTTATAAGGGATTCTGAGGGAAACCAAACCTTCCTTTTGATAAACTTTCCTTTTACTTTTAACAGTAAATTTTAATATAATGTTATTTTTCCTGACTTAAGAATTTTTTATTTTTATTCTGTGAATTTGTTCTCAGCATTCATTCTCCAATGTTTCTGTCCATACACCATTCAAATAAATTAAAAAAAAAAGATACAAAAAAAGTTAAAAAGAAAAGAGGCTGTTTTTATCTAAACAAGTTTGGGGTTTTTTTTAATAAGGTAAGTCTTGATATCAAGGTTCTTTTTGCTATTTTTGTATCTTGACAGGGATTATCAAAACTCTCATAGTAAGATTTAATATTTGCACACTGCAGCTGACATAGCAAGACATGAAGTTCATGTGGATGGTATAAAACTTATTGATTAATTTAATTTTTTTAACTTCAATTTCTTCTTTTGAAGATGAAAAAGCCCCAGATGCAAGCAAGACAATATCGCTTTATTGTTTATGGCATTTTATGGTCAAATAAATGCCCTCTAGCTTTCCACACTATTCGCCAACAACTGTCAACATGGAAAATAATGTCATGATGAGGGTGAAGCAAGTCCTATGAATAAATAATGAAATCTATTTTCATTTTAAATTCAGTGTCACTATAAAACAGAGATGACAACAACAACAAAACCCAGCAGCAATTTCTCTAAAGAGTAATAATAAAAATAAAAAATATTTAGATTCCGAAAGGTATAAAGCACATCAGGAAGTACTTAACAGGACTTGTAAAAGATGAATAGATGGGAATTTAGAATTATTCCATGCACTAATGAAGCAGTAAGTGGTTATGGAACTTATTTGTGTTTTCACAGAGAGGCACAAGTAAAATGCTAGCTAGACTGAGTCAGCAATAGCACTTACTCTTCTGTGAACGTTTATAACAAACAGTATGAATCTTTATAATGGTGAAGGAAAAAGGAACTATATTGCGGTTGATAAGCTGCAAGTTGAAAACATATCTGTGAAAGCTGATGATGGACTTCCAAGTAGATTTTTCCAGGAAAAACAATGGAAATAAGGAGCTGCAGGTGGAAAAACATAATAGGGGAAAAAGAAATTGACTGCAAATACTGTTTTTTTTTTCATTTGCCTAAGAATCAGCCAGGACCATATGGAATAACATTTAGTCCAATGTATGTATACACAATGAAACTCCTGTACCCTTGTAATAACACGCATTTCTGCTAACAGACAGTAAATAATTGCTTGGTGATTCAACTCCATAAGCAGTTTTATCAAGGTTGTTTAAGCCTTTCTTTTTAATTAACTTGAGCGGTAATGAGTTTACTTTTCTAAAGTCCTTCAAAATGTTTCTACTGATTTTGAGCCTCTACAGTGCACATCTATCAGCCTACCAATCAGTAAGGTAAAATAAACCTTTTTTTGGAAAGCCATGGAAATGAATATGAAATACAGGGTTCAGGTCTGTCTACGGCTGTTTGATGTCTGCTTATATTCATTGAAATATTGTTTTTCTAAAATGGCAGAGAAAGACATCTTGGCTGAGATAGACTCAAACGCCTCAGAAAAATATAATAAGCACATCTATAGATGGTTTGGAAAGCTTTTCAGTTCCAAATTATAAAACAATTAGAAATATTTTGAAGTGATGTATCTTTCTGAGCTGCAATTAGTTTATATGAGTGTTTCATAACAGAATACGTCTCTGAATCTGAAAGCTGTCTTCCAGTCTATTCTTTAAAATAAGACTTTTATGAAATCTACCCTACCTCTTTTCGTGGAAATCTCCTGATTTTGGTGAATTGGGTTAACATTGTAGCAGTGCAGAATTTGTTTACAACAGTCATGATCATGTCATTCTGAATATACATACACTGCAAGTGTATGGATAAACTGTCTTCCAGATTGCATTTATTATCAGTGCCTTTTGGGATAAGGTCTTAAGAATTAGTCCTCAGGATAACTTTTTCNAGACTTGAGTCTTCACATAGGGAGATGGGAGGTTCAAACTAGGATGACAGCACATGGCTTTATTTGGTGAGAAATTGATGTGGGTGTAAGTAAGAAAGTGAAAGAGGGATAAATATGAGGGATAAATATGAGGGCTTGATATGAGCAAGTAAAATATTTTATTAAATTTTAATAAATGCTTTTTGCTCTATGTTTTTATTTTCTTGAAAAGTTAAACATTTACAAATGTTTAGCTAATTAAATCCCAGAAATGTAACAGGTTTTCTCTTAATGGTATTAGGATTTGATATTAAATACTAGAAGACTTATTTTAAAATTGCTTTAGTGTAGATAAATACCTTTAAAGATAATTTACAAAGATGAAAGAAAAAGCTGTTGACGAAGTACCTCTGGAGAGCTCCAAGTTCCATGGAAAAGGGGTTAGATTCCAAATATGCAGGAACAACTCCAGCTGCTAGTAACAATGGTCAAAAAATCCCATTGTAGTAGATAGTTATCCTTGCATTTAGTGTACAGCACTGAGAAAAGCAAATCTATGCCTTTGCATATCTTTTCTGTGAAATGCTACCAATTTCTTAATGAAATCTTTGTATTATGTATTACTAGAAAGCTTGAATCCTTAAAAGACAAGTGTGTTAAACGAAAAAGAAAAAAAAAAACACAGAAAAAAAAAAAAAACAACAAAGAAAAAATAACTGATTTAATGTAGGGCTAAAAGTCAATAATATCTTGTAATGACATCAGGTATGAAGGTATGGGAAATATTATGTAATATAACTTTGAGAATTATTTAAACCTCAGGGATTTTTTGAAATGCTTATAAGTGAAAGAAGAAACTGAAATCAACTAATGGGATAATAGTGCAAAACAATTTGCTTCTGGTTTGGTATTGGCAACATTGCACCATTAAGAATTGAAGAAATGACATCTAAAACACATACCAAAGATGAGATATGAACCTTCTGAAAAGAAGATAATGAATGTATGGTACTCTGATACAGCAGCTTTTATTCAGTGTATGTACCACAACATATTCTCACAGCAAATTGCATGCTTCTTTTAAGTAACTGAAAGGAGTTGTTTAGTGCTTGAACACTGAAAAGATTCTAATATCTGCCATAGTAATCCATAAAATTGTCTCCAGCTATTGTGATGGACTCTAAAGACACACATGAAGGAGGCCCAAGGAAATTCCAAGCTTAGCAGTTCTATAAAATACAGGAGAACGCAACTGAAAATACAGCTCTTTTATCCAAACCACAGTGAGAGCAGAAGGGAGGACAGAAACAACCTAGAAAAACAGCCTGAAGGCAGTAAATAGAGAATATGTAAATTAATTTTAAAACAACACAGTCCATTTTATTTATTTTACTTTAAAAAAGCTATGTTAGACAATATTAGATAATAATGATAAAAGAAAAAGGCAATTTGCTGAGCAGCAAGGTTTAGTGGGGTTATCTTGCACTTGGAAAGCTGCTCTAATTCTGCTGTTTCAGATTTATTCTGGTCACTGGCAGGGTTCAATACAATTATGGGAGTTTCTATAGACTTAAACCATTCTTGTTATTAAATTCTCATTGTTGAATCAATCCTGGTCTGGGTTTTAATGAACTTAAAAAAAACCCAGGCAGAATATTTATTGCAAAACTATTAAATGTTAAACACGTCACACTTGTTTTCTGTGTTCATATGAAATCATCAGGCACGGTACAGACAATGAAGCTCTGATTACTTGGCAGCTACATTTGAACAATATTCTATTCTTCTGTATTTTAACCTGATACCCTATTTATAATAAACTATGTAGATCAAAATAAAAATAAAATACATTTTTACAGATTCTGTTTTGAATAAGGGTAGAGTCTCGATCAAGGAAGAGTAGCTGTGGTCTTCCATAAATCATAATAAATTAAATGAGAATTGCCTTAAAAATCTTCAGCATCTGCTTATTATCAGAGCCTTTGTTAATATGTCACTATCTGTCAAATTTGTAAGCCAACCTTCCTTCCTTCCCTCCTTCCCTCCCTCCTTCCCTCCCTCCTTCCCTCCTTCCTTCCTT
>VYXD01006933.1:70442-89293 GCA_013397195.1 Hylia prasina
CTTTCCTGCCTTTCCTGCCTTTCCTGCCTTTCCTGCCTTCTTTCCTTCCTTCCACTGGCTTTTTTCATATATTTTCATATATTATCTGGCTGATGACCCTGCGCCATCAAGTACCCTGATACCATAGAGATGCCTCCAAAGTAGCCAGCAATCAGACTTTTTTCCTACTGAAAAAGATATAGTCAAAGAAAAACTGGGTAGCTGAAACGTGCATTTCTCCATGTTGCCAAAGTTTGGAGAGATCTTTCATGGATTAATCCATAGGAGATGACTAATATCAGGGACAGTGACTAATATTAAAATTAGTTCTTCCTGCTTCTTTTTATGGTAAAATTTGCAGCACAATATCACATTTTCATCAATTTTTTTCTCTTTTTCAACAGGCATTCTTCATCTTCTTAAGTGTTTATGCTAATAAAATCATAACATACAATCACTTCAGTCTAGCAATTATCAAACTACAAAATGTTGCTTCACAGCAAACTATGCAGATGACATACAAATGATTAATATCTCTAGTATTGTTCATTTGTTACTATGGAAATACTGTTCCTCTGTAGAGCTATTAGTAAACACCATATTAGTTATGCAGCCAATGACAGAAAAAGCTTTGGCAAGCACAGTGGTAAAATTAAGATGTATATTGTTAGAGATCTGCAATTTCAGCATAAATGCATAGAAATGTATTTATTTCCCTTGTCTTTCTATGCTAAAAATATCCAGTTCAAGTGTAGTCTATTTGGACATAAACTTTACAAGTCAGTCATTGAAACACATTATAAAAAATGTATTCTAACTCAAAAGAGGTGTTGGGGAAAAAAGATAAGAAACTTTACCATTTTCATCATCCATGTAAGTAGAAGTGTATCTTCCCTACTAGATATACCTGTGGTTTTTGTTTTGTTTTATTTGTTACCAGAGTTAATGTTCTTCTGCCTATGTGACACAGAAAAACTCTTCTGTATATATCATCAGTATTTCTTTTCCTTGTATATAACCACATGATTAGGTGGGAAAGAGAAATCTGGAACATTGAATAGTTCCTCTAAGGTTTCACTGTGAGCCCATTTGTTACTTTCTGATGTCTGAATTTTCCATGCCTAATGTTCTGAATGGCCAAATTATTTTTTCCTCTCTAGAAACTGTTAGTGTCAGAGAAGAGATGGAAACATTTTCAGTGTGAAGATAATATTTTGTTTTAATTTTCAAAGTCTTTTATGGCTTGGTACCTCCTTATTTGCACATATACGTTCTCGAGACCAATCCTCCAGTGTCAGTTCAGAAGGGTTGTCATATGTATGTTTAGAATATTTCCCCAGAACATGTCGTGTTCACTGTTCATGACCATCATGAAAGCTACTTCATTGCTCTCTTTCAATTTTCCTATAAGAAATCTTGCAGAGATGACCCAAACAAAACTCAGCATGCATTGTGGTATTGGCAGGAGCAACTCCTGCTCACCCTGGTCTTCTGAGCCTCTCATGTTCTTCCCTGCACCATGTTGCCTCTCGCTTATGTTTCAAATGTGCCTGCAAATCACAGCTATCTTAAGTACATGAAGAAACCTGGCTGGGATTTAATGGGAATCAGCATGGGCTACTTTGCACACATAAGTGTGTCAGCTCTCCAAATACTTACTATTTGTTTTGTTTTTTCTGATTTATTTTATATATTCTGGCTTAGAGAAGCCATAGCTTGTGACTGGCTCTATAAACATCAATATCAATTCTGATAATATATAGTGATAAATTCATATATATTTTAGAGAGGGAAAGTTCCATTTTCTTCTCTAATTACAAAAATATTATGATTCTAAATAATATGATTTCTATTTATGATCAAACATTTTCTTTATTAAGAATTAGAATAGAGGATAAATTATTTGAAGATAAAAATTTATTTCATCATGTGGCATTATGTATGTGGCTGGCCTGGACTCTGGTCACAAGGAAAATAAACAGAAGTTTTGTAGGTTTTGGAAAGGAGATCTGTATTCTATGCTGTGATGGAGGCATCTTTGTAAAATACATTAATTTATTTCTAGTATTTCTAGAATTTAGCTTAAAAGACTGAGAATACCACATGAATGGAGTGATCAGTGATCCTTCATGCAAACACCCACAGAAGATACATTGAAAAAGAAAACCTGTAACACTTGTCATGCAAACTTTATGAAGGTCAACAAAGTCACTTGCAAGGTCCTGCACTTGAGTCAGGACACCCACCAGCACCAACACAGGTTGTGGGATGAATGGATTGATAGCAGCCCTCTGGAGAAAGACGTGGAGATACTGGTAGGTAAAAAAATTTTCATGACCTGGCAATGTGCCCAGAAAGGGAGCCATATCCTTGGCTACACAAAAGAAGCGTGACCAGCAAGTCAAAGGGGGTGATCATGATCACTCTATTGTGAGACATCACCCTCAGTACTATGTCCAGCTCTGGAAGACATGGACATGTTGGAACAGGTCCAGAGGAGAGCCACAAAAATATTGAGAGATCTGGAGGACATCCGCTTTGAAGAAAGGCTGAGAAAGATGAGATTGTTTGGCTTGGAGAACAGAAATCTCTTGGGAGAACATATAGAAGCTTTTCAATATATAACAGAGAATTGTCAGAAACATGCACAGAGGCTTTTTGCCAAGGCCTGTAGGACAAAGGACAACAGATTTCAACTAAAGGAGGGTATGTTTAGAGTAGATATGAGGAAGAAGAACTTCTTTACTGTGAGGTAGATGAGGCACTGGAACAGGTTGCCCAGAGAACCTGTGGGTGCCCCATCCCTGGAAGAGTTCAAGGCCAGGCTGAATGGGGCTTTGAGCGGCCTGGTCTAGTGGGGAAGTGTCCCTGCTCATGACAGGGAATTGGAACTAGGTGATTTAAAGATCCTTTCCAATCAAAAGTGTTCTATGTTTCTATAATTTTTGTGGGCAGTTGAATGAGGGGGTGGGTGGTCTCCTATAAAGTTTGTTTGTATGAATGAACCATGGCAATATGGAGCTCTAATATGTAGTCAAAATTATTTTTGTGTGCATGATTTCAGGCACATGCTTTTAAGTGTGAGATAATAAAAAATGCTCATTGCGACACTGACCTGGAGGAGCTCCATAAAATCACTTAATGGTCTACATCACAGCTTCAAATGATTCAGTTCATTAGAATTAATGAGGGGTGGTAGATCTGGAAAAGATTTCATATTGGATATGGTCATAGTAATTTGTTCTGTTCACTAAATAATTATGTTATCTCACTGGCACAAATCTTTCAATTTTAACATACAATTTTAAGCCGCCTCTTTTAGAGTTTGTTTTGATAACCTTTGTTGGATGCAATATCCAAAATAGTTCACTCTGGGGAATAATATATAATTTAAAAAGGCATAAAAATATCCTGTTCTAGTTCCCAAATTACACAATTTTAAAATGTTACATAATGCATAAACAGCTTTGATGAATCCATTTAGTCATTCTTATTGTATTATGATGTTGACATTTCATTAACTTCAGGATAGCTGTAGAACTCAGGGAGAGAAGTCAACTAACTTTTAAAAAGTTTACTTAGTAAAATCAAAACGACCCCAAAAAAGTCTTCTTAGATCTAGTGTTATAGAGGAATATCTTCACACAAGGTGCTTTTGTATAATCAACATTAATGCAAGGAAAACTATCTAGATTCTTGTGGGAACCTGAAAAACATTGCATCTGGCTCTATCATTATGGCAATTTTGACCATTGGCTCTTAATTAGGTGTTCTTATTTGCATGATGATAGTTCATGAATTTGGCTAGACACCATTCCTAGCATTACTTTATATAAGCTGCTTTGTAAGGAGTGATACATTGCACTGCCATAAACAGGGAAAAACTCAAGACTTTGGCTATATTGTATATTTAACATGCAAGAAAGACTTCCTTACGGCTAAAGCAACCATGGCTAGAGATAGCGGTTGCCACTGTGTTCAGCTGAAGTACAGTCTTTCTGAGAAAATCCACTGCTAGTCCTACCAGCTAAATTATTGAAAATAATCTCATGGTTGATGAGATAGTGTCAGCTGTGACCAGCCTGGGGCACTAAGGCAAGAGGATTCAAAAGGGCAAGGATCTTTTGTAACAGTGCACTTTTCAACTCTGATAGCTAAGAAAGAGGGTGTTCAAATGATCACAGATGTTGCATAAATTACAGAGCCATGTCTCATTTCATTAAAACCAAACAAAAATTCATCTTATAATATTGTCAGTGCTCAATTAAGAACCCATGTTACACTGTAAGGGAAACTCAGATGAGTCAAAATCAAAATTAGAATACAAAAATTAACTATTTCTTCATAAAAAATCCTACCATCTTAAATGAAACCTTGAGGATGGTGATCTGAACGTGTTAGACTGAATACAGGTTACAAGAATTATCCATGCTGAGATTACTGGTCTCTGACCTTATCCTGGGGCTAGCTGTGAAGCCTGACTGGATATTAGCATATACAATGAGAAAATACATCATATCATTGACTTAATCAAAATATGATAATTAATCATTTCTCTATCTGCCTTTGGGAATAAAATTTTTCTAAATGTTAATTAGCCTACAAAAGTAACAAGTGAGCTTTTTAATCTCCTTTACCTCTTTATTAGCCTATGAGCTGAGTACCTCAAGAGAGCCTCAACTTCTGCGTCCTCATTTTGACTCCTTGTGTTTGCCCAAGTATCAGACGACTGGGTCTCTTTCTTGAAAAATATCTATTGAACCCAGTGCTCTATGAAGAACAAAAATGAAAAAAATTATTACAGAAGCCAAAACCAGAATTAGTATTCTGCCTGATAAGTATGTCAAAACTATATGATTTTTGTTTTAATTCAGTTTATGACTCTGGAAAATTATTCATTTAATGTAACAAATCTGATAAATTATTGTAATTAATTTTTCACTGTTGAAATAACTGTAATAAGCATAATTTAAATCACTCAGTTTTCTTCAGACCAGACTTGCTATCATGAAGCAGTAAAAACTAACTAACCAAACACACAAGCAAACAAAAATCCCACAAAAGACAACCCCAAAAAAAGATGGGAGATGAGAGCTGGCTCAGTGGGGATTCTGTGAAGTTCAGGCTGTGAATTACTTTGACAAAACAGGGACAAGGGAGGTAAAAATTAAAGAGAAGTTGTTATTGGGAAATAAAATTGAGAATTTTCAAAATACTTTTTAAAGGCTAATGATGCAGTCGGACACGAAACGATCATACAGAGACCTGGAATCTTTTGAGATGCAGCGCTGAGACGAAAAAGAGGCCTTTGTTTATTAATTTCCAAATATATACTTTTATCAAGGTGACAATGGATTGGAAGGTGAAATTCCCACCTCTCAACCACATTGGTCAATCAGACTATCAATCACATTCTCCTCCCATTTGAAGGAATGCAAACACTGGCCATATTTACAAAAAACAATTCTTTGTTTATGTTAAAAGGCATGGGAAAGTGAGAAACTCTGACTCCAATATGAAACATCAGAAGGCTAAGAAAATTCTGGGTGACAGGCTAATGGAAAATTCTGTCCATAAAAAGAAATTTCAGTAAGTAGCTCTAAGAAAACATTAGACCACATATGTAGTCTCAGTCATTAAGGTAAATAGGTTCTCAGTTCTCTTTGTTTAAGAACAGCTCTCAAGAGATTCATAAAAGCAGAAGACCCATGTTTTAGACAGACAGGATTTGCAAATATCTTTAAGCTGTACAGGTCCAAATATGAATCCTGTTTTTCTTCCTTCAAATATCCAGGTTCTTGAGGTGCAGATTCCAGTCATTTCTTTCCAAGCTGCAATATTCTTCTTCTCTATATCTCCAAATCTCCAGGACTGGCTGTGTGACAAAAAGTTTCAGAAGCTCTCTCACCCTGTCATATTCAAGATCAGTCATTTCACACTGCCAGCAGGCCCTTTTTTAACACAGAACTAAAAGCGTTAGAAACACTTGCTTTTGCTAGAATCCCTTTTGGACTGTGTGATAGGACCAGGAAATGTGTGTATGATGAGATGCATTTTTTTGGAGATACAGTTGTCATTTAGAAAAACGTGAAAACTAAATATAAATAAAAATACGACCCCTCCTTCAGATACATAGTGTATATATTTATGCACATATGTGGATAGATAGATAGATAGATAGATAGATAGATAGATAGATATACACTCATTTTTCTGTGCAACGCCTGTGTATGTTTTGTAAAAAAAGCCCCTAAAGGAATGAAAGACATATTGCAAAGCTATGCAATGGGCAATCTTCCTCTGGAAATATACCATTAATTATGATGAATTCTCTCAGTATTCATGGGGTTGCAATATGTAATCCCTTAGGAATTCTGTTGTAATTTAGCATTAATTAATTTCCACTTACAACAAAGCATTCCTTAAACTTGAAAAATGTAGTGCTTATTGCCTTTCTTGCTAACATCTCTGATTTTTTTCCAGTATCTTTCTCTTTTTGCCTCTAGTAGTCAGAAGGTTATTCTATGTATTTTTAGACATCAATACACAGAGCCAAGATCTTCCTACTACCACTCAGACCCAAAGTAATTTGAATGCATTATTTATCCCTTGAGTAATTTGCCACAACTAATCCTCACAAGCAGGTCTAATGCTGGATCCTCTGGGATATTCCTCATTTCTGATTAATATGAACTGTGAATGCACGTCTGGAAAAAATACACCAGCAGGGCGCTGTTATTAGTCCTCTCCAATGCTGAAACCCAGGATGCCTGTTTTCCAGTACCAACGGAGCTGTGTCAGGTTTGTGAAACACGTGAAGCCCTGTGACACAGCTGGAGGAATGCCACGACCCCGGCCTGCCAGGCAGGCAGCAGGACAGTTCTGAAAGGTTTTGAACATGTGCTACACATAGGGATCCCCATCTGGCACTCTTTGATCCCAGACCTGAAACTGCTGGGATATCTCTCCATACTTTGTGTGTCAGACATGTGGATAAATGCCTCATTTTAACCTCTAGTAAATCTGTATTCATGCAGCCATTGTGTAACGGGACTTCTCTCTCTGTAGACGTGTGTGTCAGCCAGGAAAACCCATGATGATGTTTCTCTCTCACTTTACCACATAGCTGATCACCCCATCGAACCTAACAGGGCTGCTATATTCTTTTCAGACAGTGTTTCAAATATTCCAAAGTTCAGAGAACTTTTATTGTCTCTTGAACTTAACAGTAGGATTGTAACTACAATATTATAAACCCAAATAACTCAGTATTTTGGGATTGAGGAGATTGTCTTTGTTGAAGTGTTTTCTTTTTTTCTTCCCTTTCAGATGAAATGCATTTGAACTGTCACATTTTTCAGTCACATGAATGAGAAGAAAGAATTACACAGAGCTTTGCTCTTCTGACAGTACTCTTAAAACCTCCTTTATACATCCTAAATACTGTTATCAATGCTTCTTAAAAGAAACCTCTTCCAGTTAAAAGGCTTAAAAAATACACATTTTTTAAAACAACAGCCACTGATATCTTAGCAAAAAGACAAAGTATTTATAGCACATCAGAGAAAAATAAAATTTCAGTGGTCATAGAGACAGTAAAAAATATAAACAAAATATGTTGTATTAAAAATACCAAATGTCAATTTGAAAATTAACTAGAGGACATTACCAGCCATTTTCCAAGCTACATCCCCAGTCAGTTTGGTGGGACAATAGCATAGTAACAATTTCAATAAGATTTTAATGCAAGTCTTTAATGGAGACCCTATTATGGTACCATTTACAACGTGCACTAATGATGGCAAGATGATTTCAGCATCACTCTAAAGGGATTCCATTAAGAAGCCATTACAATATGAAGCGGCAAAAGCAAAATACTTTCACGAGAAATCCATAGAGAGAGTGGGATGGTTCCATTACTGGTTCCAAAGTGATATGATGGCACTCCAAGGATCTCACTACAAGCCTATTGGGACCACGCCAGCATATAAAATGATGATATGCATGATAAACTTCTTTGCAGATAGACTTGTATTTCCATTTTAAAATAGCAAAATACCATTTTGTTCTGAGACAACAACAAAGAAGTCATCTTTCAAATCAGGCTTTTTTTCTTCCTTGCATTCTAAGAAACCTTCATTTGCCTTAACAAGCAAAGACCTTCAGTCTTCCTTCCTTTTAAACTCTGATCTTGCTGTCATGTTTAAGAGAGAAAGTGAGCTTAGTTCTATTTCTTTTAGGTCACGTTTTTTACCAGAAATATATTTTTTACTTCAGCAATCACCTACTGAGGTCAACGTAAGAATAATCTGAGGCCTGCACTATCATGGAATAGTCCCTTCAACTGATCCCACTGACAGAGATTGGCAAACTCTGGGACATGAACTTTTTTGGAAAACGTCCTAAACCTATGGAGAAAGTTCTGAATTGAAATGGTTAAGTTTGGTTATCTCTCTTCATTTGTAAGGCTAAATTCTCTCATAATTTCTTATGAAAGGTCCATGTTAAAATTACTTGTGAAGGTGTTGATAGAACCTTTCATCAAGGGTGAAAAGTTCTACAAAAGTATGCCAAACTTGCCAAAAAACATAGTTAAGTGTCCTTTTGTGACATATTAAGAATGACATAGTTTACAAGCTTCTTCTGGAAAAGTTTCTGAAACTTCTCCCTCTCCCTCATTCTGCTAAATTATGAAATTGCAATTAAAGTTGGGGCAGGTGTGAGGGGTTGGAGGGGGTACATGTGTGTATGATGTGTGTGTTTTTTGGTTTGGTTTAATTTTCCTAAGGTAAGGAATCTGAATGGGCATTCATTTCCAGAATCTTGGAGAAGTTTTTTTCAAATTTATTGTGAAGCTTTATTTCTAGGATGCTGAAGTCTTCTATAAAAGTGAATTACTATTTTTGTCTCAGCTCTCTAACATATATAGAAAGTCTCACCTGCCAAGCAGCTTTCATTTTCAAAGCCCTTTGTGGATATTAAAGTTTATAAATCTAAATAATTAAGTATTTCGAATACAGTGCATTTGAGACGCCTTTTTATATGAGTTCTTGCCATTCAGAAGTCCGGATTTTTAGCAAACCCTTGTTCTCTTCTACAATTCAAACAAGCGTATTTCATTGCACATACACCAGAAAGACACTTTTTTGAAAATCACAGAACACAAGGGGGTAGATTAAACTACATGTCCTGCTCCTGCTAATGCTCTTTGTCTGACATCTTACTAATTAATGTGTTCAGCTCAACAGATCAAGGGCTTTTAGTTAAAGGATCTGTTATCACAGATCATTCCTCCCTTTCCTGGTTTTAACTAGGTGGCTTCTTCAGATTCTGCGGAGCTATAGTCATGTCTGAGATCTGCTCTTTATCTTCTCTTTTTTGTTTTTTTTTTGTTTTTGTTTTTTTTTTGTTTTTTTTGGTTTTTTTTGTTTTTTTGTTTTTTTTTGGTCATTCTCTTATTGTCATTCTCTTATTCCTAATTTTAAAACTGAATTCATGACTTTAACTAAATTTCCCAACAGGTTAATAGTTTTAAAGTTGTAGAGTTTCTGTAAGTTTCAGCAACACCGAAGGCATGTTAGAAGAGAGCAAAATAAAGTTATTAGTGCTCACACAAGAGGAAGAACTGAATATGAAATTCTCTTTTTTGTACTACTGTTGTATCCAATAACTTCTCAGCACTGATGCTGCCTACGAGAGTGAAAGAATCTTGACTCAAAATTCAAAATATATTAAAGTATCATGGACTCACATCTTTGCTGTAATTCTAGCTTGCATATTGTATCCAAAGTATTTAGAGGAAACTTGGCTAGAATATTTCTATACTGCAACTAAGGTAGTAGTGTAGGTGTATAAAGCAGGAGTTGTTAACAGACCAGAATGTATTTAGAAAAGGAAGGTCAACTACAAGATGTTGTGAACTACTTTTTGAAAAGAAAGTTTCTCCAGTCTGGAAACTTTCAAAACCATCTAATTCTTTACCAAGAATATGAAGAATCAGAGAGTACTGAGCTACATTGCATTCTTTTTATTATTTCTAACCTTGTAAGAGTTCAGACAGGCATACCAAAGTTTATGCTTCTTTCTTCTTTTTTTTTTTTTTTTAATTTTCTTCTAAGAGGCCTTAACATTATTTCAACATCATTTTTCTCAATAGAATAAATTGCAGTTATTCTCATCCCAGCTCTTCCATTTACTTTTGTGGTGTATATTTGGAATCTGTTTAGCAATCATTTCTTGGCTGTTTACAATCCTTTGAAATGCTTGAAAGAGCTAATACTGTGTGTTTGTTTTATACGCCATGTGGAACAGGCATGGAATCAAAGCACTGGTTGAACTTCAACACTGGCATTCCCAGCTTACCTGACTCCAGCTGCCTGAAACAGCCATGTCAGCAGTGCTCACAGAATCAAAAACAAGAGCAGAGCAGCCTGTAAGGCAGCCATGTGTTCTGTTGCTTCCACAATTGCAGTCTCTGCAGCCCACAGAGCTCATCATGCTGTCCAAAAGATAGCAATTTATCTACAATTTGAAAATGGGTTTTTTGACATGATGTACTTATTTGACACTATAATGCAATAATAGAGGTGGGGTAACATGGCTGTTGCAAAATAAACTATCATTTGGAACAGTGTCTTGTCCACAATTAAAGCATGGATACTGAAAACGGGAAAATTCTGACTGACAAAAGGATTGCTTGTATAGAGCTTGACATGATGCATTTAAAGGGAGCGGTCACTTCCTTTCCAAGATTTCTTGAGATTCAAAATAAAGTGCTCTTCAAAAAAACTTGACTCACCTGGCTCTTTTGTGAGCACTGTAGACACAAAGAGTTTTAAGGTGTCTGTGTTTATGTCCTTATTGTATTTTCACTGCATACTGCATAAAAACAAGCGATGCTGTTTTCACTGTGAGATCTGGGAGAGAAGCAGCCAACTTGCAGCTATAACAGGCAGCAGCAATAACCATCACTACCAGCAAACTCTGGCAGATATTTTTACTGTCAGCATTGTTTCTTAAAATAAAATCCTTTTTTGTTAAAAACTGTCTTTGCCCTCATGCCACTTTGATATCTCTGCTTTCCTTGCTGTCTTGGTTAAGGCCACTGGGAGTGCAACTTAAGGAGTTCCAAATTTGATACAGATCCCTTGTGGAGGTACAACCAGAGTTCATATATCTCTGATTCTCTCAATCCTCCTTTTTCTCAAGGGGAGTATAAATATAAGCCAGTTTGGCCATCTCTATAGATTTTTGAGATTCTGTGCTTTTTCTCAAGCCAAAATTGATAAAGATAGTTGCACAAGCAAAAAAATAAAGCATGCAATTTTAACTCAGAAGACACAGAACATAATAATCTTCAAGCACTGGGGCTTCTGACATTACCTAGAATAATCCAGAGAACAGCTGACAAAATTTTATTTTAACTAAAACTAAATAAAACTAGGGAAATGGGTGACTAACCTTAAAAAGATAAGCACAAAGAAAAGAGTAATTTAGAAAGGAGGAGGAGGACTACATGGAAACAGAGAGTGACAATAAATTGTCATTTTTGCTGTCACTATTGCTATAAGAAAATAACAACTGGTGGTGCACTGCATTATCTCTGTCTTCACCTGTATCCCTTGATATGATCCAGAGCTCTTCTTTTATGATAGGTACTGCATATCAGAGTTTAGAAGTTGCTATTAATCTTGTGGGGGAAAAGGGAGCACATCCAAGACATTATTGTGAGTCTAATAAGGTCTGAACAGTCTGACCAAATTGCCTACCATTTGTTATTATGTACTTACAATGATAAGTAACTCTTATAGCTAATAATACACTCAAGATTTCTACACACAAGCATCTATCATCTAATAATTTTCTCCAGTATAAATTCACCTTCAAATGTCTCTCTAGATCTCAAGGTCAGTAGCTTCAAGGAGGAGTAGGATTTGAGCTACAGAAGTTATCAACATCCCAAGTCATTTGTTGGGAGAAATATGACAGGGATTTCTTTTCCCTCATGGCAGGGTCCATGTGTGGTCACTGGCTTACAAGGCTGTGCTTTTTTATTAATCAGGAACTGGCGACTGTGCTTTGGGCTTACAGGCTGGGGTCCCTGGTATCCTCCAGCATCTTTGCATTCCCTCATTGTGTTTAGTTCTAGGTTCATAAATAGCTTGCTCCTGTCAGGGTTTAGTGTTTGCAATTTTATATATATGACTAGGAGAGTTCAAAAAAGCAAAACAGGCTTACCATAAAGTTACAAAAGATGATTTATTTACACACATTAAGAAAATAAGAAAACTAAAACTAAATAAACCACAAATGAAACCTTCAGACCATCCTTCTCTTCCCCCCCACAAATATTCTACTTTCCTACACACTACCTGAAGAAAGATAAAACCTGTGACTTCAATCAGTTATACCATGCAAAAATAATCTTCCATCAGTTCCTTAGGAAAGGAGTCTTTTTAAGTCCCATGGAGACATGGTCACATGAGGAACAGTCCTCGGGTGGCTTTTATGCCGCACATCTGCAGAGGCCTGAAAAGAGCCTTTGCAAACTGTGAAATCCANCATCATCTGCTAGCAAGAGAAAAAGTTAAACGTGCCCAGGCCTGTGGTGACCATGTGGCCTCTGCCAGCGGGAGCTGCAAACTCCTCCAAACCACGCTGGCTGGCGGTGTGGGAGGGCTGCTGGATGACTTCTTTTCCACCCCTTGGTCTCATGGCGTGGGCCGCTCCCTCTTGGGGCCAGAGGCTCCCAGAGGCCTCAGGAAAAGGGGGAGGGGAACATCCCCCCAGGCCCGGTCGGTGACACGGGCAGCTGCCAGGGCTTTTCCTCCCCTCCCCAGCTGTGAGCTGTTATCGGGCCTGAGCACGGCTGGGGCCGCTCCCAGCAGGGGCAGCGGCTCCCCAGGGCCCGGCCGCCCAAGGGCAGCGGGGCCCGGCCCGGCCCCTCACCGCAGCCGCCATGAGATGTCACCTGGTTGCTTGCCAGGAGAGAAAGAGGTCGGATGCTCCGCCTTCTCAGCTTTTTATACCATATTTCAAAAGTCGCAGTCCTTTTTCCTCACTGGTTAAACAGCCAAGAACGGGCCTCTGATAGGTGTACAACCTTTTCAAATGAAATTTAGGTCCTGGCAGGAGCAACCCGTGTCAACCCATAACACTCCCCACTGACTAAATACTTGTTATTCCTATTCAGTAGCTAACAAGTTATTACAACACGTCTGTCCAAAATTAAAAAATGTTCAGGCTGTAGTATCTTAGCACTGAATAGCTGTTGTCAAAAGTAAGATAGAAAGACAAAAAAGGCAAACAGATAAGCCAAACAAGTCCTGACACCCTGCTACAGTAGTAAAAGCCTATGACCTTTTGCTAGCAATTAGAAAAGTATATTTACTGGATTTACCCTGGCATATTCTTCTGAATTTCAGCATGAACTTCCACTGGTCCATATGATTCAGCTTGAGAAAATTTACTATAGTTCCTGGGAAAGATAGATCACAGATTTGAGAAGCTGTGTCCAAAGATTGTAAAGGAATTAAAATACAGATAAAGAGTGAACAGCAAATTTCAAAAGTAGGGGTAGTATGTTATGTTTCTGTCTGTTGCTGATAAGGACACCCCTCTTGATACCAACATAAAGAGGATCACATTCACTGTTGATACGATTCCAGAAATATTAGTAAAGTCATAAAAGGAATTTATTTGGCTTAAAGACTTGTCTCACAGAGATAAGTTGGTGTTTGTCAGTCCTAAAATTCCACCACTCACAGACACGTGATAAACTTTCTATTCCATTATCGTTAACATGACAATTGTTCTTCCCTCTGTGTCACGGCTTTTGAATGCTTTTGCTGCGAGTACTCAAAGTCTAATGCTTCTTTCCTTGTGGGAAAATGCATGTAATATCTACATGTTAAAATTTTAGCTACCCCATAGAGATAAAAAAAAAAAAGAGAGAAAAAAAAAAGTACTTCGTTTTATTTACTAGATCTTCCAGATTTATCACCTATGATAATATAGAAGTCCATATGGGACTCAAAAAGATGTAGACATTTCTCCACTCAACTGTCTCTTCTCCTTTCCTCCACATCATGGAAACATAAGCAGCTTCTCCTCCAAAAAATAATCTCCAAGTGCAAACTGACTTAATAAGAAAGAATTTTTTTCTTCTTTCTTGGGAAATGTCAGACTGATGTTTGTCCATGGCATCAAAATTTGATGCAGGATATCCTGAAACCATTTAAAAAGCCTACGTAATTATAGAATTGTTTCCAATATAGCTCTAGAAACTAAGATTAGCATTTAAAAAAATGAAGTTATCATTTAAAACAAAATGGATATATGCCAGAAAGATGACAATGAAATTTTAAAGAAATATTTTATTTTCATTTACTAGTACTTTTGGAAGAGAAAAGAATACTAGTGTGTATCACAGACCTAAATGTCAAAAAGTCATCAATCAATTGCAGAGAAATTACTCATTTTCATGGTCTCCTTAATCCTTAGATGTTTGGACAGTGGAACAAAGACTTCAAAAGGAACAGCAGAAAAGTATTTCCAGTAATGTGGCACAATGAGTGACTGAACCACTTGACTGGACTGGATTTCCTGTGACTCAAGGAATTTTCCAGATAACATTTTCTCTGAACACAGGTCTATGTGTGTGTTTCTGGCTTCTGTGTTCCGGTTCACAGGGTATGGTCCTTTCATGTTAAAGGTGCCATTCAGAGGGCTTTGCTACATTTTATGAAGGTGCCAGGGAGTCTGGGGAGTGCCTGTGTGGCAACATAACAGAATCCCTTGTAAGCTGTTATACATTATATCTTTTTTTTTTCTTCTACATTTTTGCTTATATCTTCACAGAAACAAAGAGTTGGAGAATTCCTTGATTATTTTTCATGAACAGGCCAATTTTGATCTCATGGCAGATAATTATTTCGCAGTGTGCATATTTTTTTCTCATCTTTAAAATATTATTACAAATAACAAAGAACCTAATGAACATTTATTGTTTTCTCTCAATAGAGTATACTGCATTTCAGAGTGGGATATTGTTCAATAGTGAAGCTTTTCACACATCATTGTCTAAGTGTCTGAAATATTTCTTCCTATGGTGAGAATTTACCAAAAGTATATGGATAGAAAATGAGCTTATTGGTTGAAAAATAAAGTTAGAAAATTACAGAATAAAGTCTGCCTGTCAATTGAAATTATTATCCCTTACATACATGCAATTTTTAAATACATGAGCACAAAACAGCATTTTTCCACATAGATTGAACCTCTAAATTTTCAGGATTTTATCATCAGTGCAAATCAAATCAGCTGCATTGAGCTTCAAGTTAACAGCATTTTAAATGCATCCTAATATCTCTTCCACTAGATAGGATGGGTTTGAGTACAGCATAGCATGGTTATACCTACATGAACTGGAAGAAACTATAACTGTTGAGGTGGAATAGTCACCTGCTCCTTGAGGACCTCTACCATTGCAGGCATGTTTCCTAAATACTTTTTTTTGTTTGTTTTTTGGTCATACTAATTGCAGGATTTGGCCTGTCACATTTAATAAAATGCTGCCCTTTGAGCAGCAGAAATACAGAGTATCTGGTTTTTATCTACATGGTAAGAAATGAACCTTCTACACAGCCCCAGTGATTCCATACAAAGGTAGCAGCCCACCTGCATGTCACTACTTACACACAATTTAACATTTTCAACGTGGCATAATCAGGCATTAAACTGCATGAACTGCTTAAACTGTCTGGCAGATAAATGTTGTTCCCTTCTCATTCCCTGTAAAAATACAAATATAGAGGCCTAGTTTAGCATTGACTCGCAGATTAGGTTTTGTTTCTTGAAAGTGAAAGGAAAAAGCTGAATTTCTTGCTCTTCAATTGAAAATGAAAAAAGGAAAAAAAAGAACCACATAAACAAAAAGCAGGTGGGAAGCCTTCATTAAAGAAAGCCACTGCAATTAATTAATGATCAAAAAGGGCAGTGCTGCCAGCCAAGCTTTTAACATGCAATTTTCTAGTATGTGAATACACTCTAAGATCCTTCCTTTGTGAACCAGAAATTGAGTGCTTAGTAGTGACATGCATCATCCTCCCAGACAATAAGCAGCATGTGGTTTCACAAGCTGGGGTCACACCAACTTGTAGTAACTGGATGTCAATTATTTTCCTTGGAAACAATGACTACCAGCAACACTGAACTCCCGGGCTTTTGTGAGAACACAGAATGTTACCTTGTGAAGGTGTCAGTGATACTGCCTATTGCTGCTGCAGATAATGTGTCTGTCTAAGGCAGCAGGAACAATGCTCCTTGTCATCTGCCGCACCTCTAACCTTCTGGTTTGATCGACGGCGCTGTGTGGGTGGAGGAGCCAGGATTAGTGAATCATTCCTGATTAATGGTGATAGCAGCAGCAGCAATGCTTTAGGCTTAAAGCATTGGTTAGTGCTTGGTGCTGAGAGGAACATCACATAGGTAGGATCACAGGATGCAAATCAGACTCAACAAAGCCTGAGATTTACTGCCGTTTCATAAAGAGCTAAGATATGGAGATACTATTTATGAGGGGAATCCAGTAGAGGAAAAAAAAAAGTTTTAGAACCAGTTTTAAATGTATTTCTATTATCTCTGTATTCTAAAAAGTATTTTAGCAGCCTAGCCCTAATTTTTCAAAAGCTTATGTTTATGAAAAAGCTGGCATGTTTCTATTTCCTTCCTTAATTATTTCCACTATCAAAGATATATTCTGCACTCATCATTCTAGGTAATGAAACTTCTGGTGACTAAAATATTGAGAGAACGGACTGCTCTGGACCTTAGGTAATCTGAGTTCCCTTCTAATTTCAAATTTAAAATTATACCAATATTGAAATGCCAGTGGGAAGTAAGCATCTAAATAGCCATTGAAAATTACTTAGCTCTTATCTCTGCTTTACACAGAAAACTGTTAAGTATTGGTAATGTATTTTCCAGGGTTTATTCCTGTGCTCAGACAGTAAAATCTTTAGAATACTCTGTTTCTTCCCCATCTTTACATATAGAAGGGAATCTCCCATCTTACCTAGGGTAATGTAATAAATATGAAGAAGAAAGGGAACAAAAATGGAAAATTGTGCAGGGTAGGTTTGGTCTGCAAGTTTTTTCAATTCCTATCAAACTCCCTTATAATCACAAGAGTTACAGGGATGTTAAAAAAAAAAAAAAAGAAGAAGAGAGAGAAGAAAGTCCAGTTGATAAACTCAAGACTTGAGTCTTTAATGTTGTTTTCAGAAGAGTTTTTCAGAACAAACCCAACAACAAGTTCTGAAACTTGTCTTGGAAAAGACAAATGGTAAACAGATGTTAAAGATCACTCAAGTATCTGCACTCACTGAACCACAAAATAATTTGATTTTGTTACTCTTGATATTTCTGGAGCATGCCTGTGTTCAATATACACACCTCTATTTTTTTTTCTATTAATGAAAATAACCTTTAGGGAATAAAAGTTTTCCAGTGGTAATTAGGCTTGTTTTCAATAAACTTCTGTGATATATAGAAGCTTATAGATAAATGCTCTTTTATATTTGTGATCAGTTTTTAATGGATTGTGCCTGAGTTTTCTCTCACTCGTTTCCGAGCTGTTAAACTGAGGAATAACTACTGGGGGCATTATTCTTTTGTAAATCCATTAATATTCCTCACCACCTATCTTTCTATGTTAATGTAATTTTCAGTAGGTTCATAATGTTGGCAATCCCAACATCTGATCATTTTCTATTGCCTGGAATTTACATATTTTTACAGATGAAATGGAGATATGTGTTGCTGTGCATCAGGTGAATATAAATGCAGTAGGTTTGGGTTTTTTTTAACGGAAAGTCCGGTGAGTTATTATGTGCTTTCTCCTTTGCTTTGAACAGCATTTGTAATGCCTGGATAAATATAGACAGGAGCAGCGTAATTTGTTCTATAGAGCAAGCATGCTACCTATAATACCATGAGAACACACATTTCTCTGATTTCTGGTCAGTGTTATTCACACTTGACAGGAAATTTCCATCCTGTTTTTGGCTGTAGCTTAGATAGATATTCTGAAAATATTTCCAGTATCACAATATGATTGTGGCGACATTTTCATAGTGGGCGAATAGAGTGAATTAATTTGGTGGTCTTTGCATTAAAGGAGTTTGATTTGCACTGATTTGGGTGTAAGGTCACAAAGACCTGAAACTTTTACAAGCCTGTTAAAAAGGAATCCAGATCCTGGTGCCTTAGCTGGTCTGTGTGCACATCGGTTATCCATGGAAGGAGGCACCGGCAACATGAATGAGCAGCTGCTGGGCAGAGGTAAACAGGATAAGGAAAATGGTGGAGAAAATGCTTTTTATCTACTACCAATATTTCAGTCCCAGGATAAGACCTGAATTTAGGGAATGATCCAAAACCTGCTGTCTGGACATCACATTTGATCATATTAAATGCTTACTTGGAAGTAACTGAAATAAATAAATAAATGGTGGAAATTATGTTTGAACCAATTAGATTAATTTTTATCTCAGTAAATATGCCATTTCGTTTTTTTTTTTTATCTCTACATAATTCTGATATCACTTCTGTAACAAACAGGAAAAGGGGATTTAAGCACTTGTCTTTACATGCTTCTGAAGTTAACTGCAAGAAGGCTAGAGAGAAAACTTGTCTTATCTTCTTCTACCATAAACTATAACACACTTTTTGAGTCAAGGATAACCTTACCTGGAACTCTGGGCAAAATCTCAAGTTATGTTAATTTGCTAAATCCAGTAGACCTAAACTTCTATTTACAGCTTGCAAAATCTTTTTTTTCTTTTTTTTTTCTTTTTTTTTTTTTTCTTTTT